>CATIWM010026130.1:0-24191 GCA_949671775.1 Mallotus repandus | reverse complement strand
TTACATTGTATAATTTTTTAAACTAATTATAGGTATAAATATAATAATTATTGAATTATAATTTATAATAATATTATTTAATTATGAATTCTAAAAAATTAATTATATATATTTAATTTTAATTTAAATAAAGTAATTTATTATTAATTATTTATAAATAAAAATAAAATAATTTAAATAAAAAATAAATATAAATTAACTATCAGCTGATTGAAAAAAAACTCCAAATAGAACTTGAATCAAAATATTTCAAGTGGGGATTAATGGCTTTGTGACCGGGCAATAAGTTGATCTTTTTTTTTTTTGTTTTTTTGTTTTTTCAAGATAGACTTGAATTCAGACGTCGAATTCATGTACAAAAATTTGAAATCACTACGCGTTTTTTTACCCCGTGTTTTAAGGTAGACTTGAGTCATGGTCAAGTAAAAACGAAAATAATTATGCTAAAGGGAAATAAATTTGACTATTTCTTTGTTTAATTAGTGGATAATATACAAGACTCACTTTTACCGCTTCAATAGATAAAATATATATATATATCTATAATATATATAAATATATAAATATACAAAGAAAATATATAAAATTACAAAAAAAAATTTTAAATTATTATTATATAAAAATTAAATAATTTAATTATTTACTAATAAAAATAAAAATAAAATATAATTTAATTTAATTAAAAATTTATTTCTTAATTTAATTAGATTAGTTTCTATTTTATTTTTAAAAAAATTAAATTAATTAAAATATAATTAAAAATATATTTTTTATTTTAATTAGATTAATTTTTATCTTTATCTTTAATAAAAATATTTTCAAGAAACTGGGAGGTGTCAGTTGTCCATGCTTTTCGTGAGACTAATCGTACTGCGGACTGCTTAGCTAATATTTCCTTGCGGCAGGGTACGGTTGTCGGATTCTCGAGATCCCTTCTCAAGAAGTTCAAAAATTGTTTACAAATGATTTGGTGAGAATTTCGTTTCCTAGAGCTATTTATGTTTGATGGGTTTCCCGCTCCTTTGTATAAAAAAAATTTAATTAAAAATATTTTTTTAATTCTAACTAAGTTAACTTCTATTTAATTTCTAATAAAAATTAAATTAATAAAAATATAATTCTAATATAATTGAAAATATATTTTTTATTTTAATTAGGTTAAAATCTATTTTATCTCTAATAAAATTAAGTTAAATTAAATTAATTAAAATATAATTCTAATTTCATTGAAAATAAATTTTCTATTATAATTAGGTTAATTTTTATTTTATCTCTAATAAAAATGAAATTAACTAACACACAATGTTAATTTAATTGAAAGTATATTTTTTATTTTAATTATGTTAACTTCTATTTTATCTCTAATAAAATTAAATTAATTAAAATTTTAGTAATAATTTTGTTAAAAATATAATTTTTTCTATTTTAATTAGGTTTATTTATATTTTATCTAACATAAATCAAATTAGATAGTATAATTTTATAAGTCTTATTGAATTAAATTTAATAAGTAAATAATTAAAATTAATATTAATAAATTTTATGAAATAATTAATTATGAAAATATTAATGTGAAAAATGTTGAAAAATTATTGTGTCTATATAGAAAATTCGTAAAGAATATAATAAATTACTATATTATAACTCTATCAACTTTGTAAAATTAGATTATTATTTAGATAAAATATTGAAAGAGTGTTGTATAATTGTTCAAATAGAAAATTTACTAAAATTATAAAACTATCAAAATTGAAAAGTTATATTGACATATGAATAAAATATTACTCTTATTATTTTTAAATTCTTAGTTATGAAATTAAAATTTGTTAAGTAAATAATTATAATTAATTAAAATTTTTATTGTCTTGTATATGTAATTATATTTTAAAAATAGAGCATATGATTTGTTTGAAAATATATTTTTTGCCAGAAAAATAACATAATTATCGTTTTAGATATTAAATTGTTATATAAATAAATAACACTATTATTATTTTAAAAACTTTTATTTAATAATAATAATAACATATTTAATATTTTATAGCTATATATTATGAGTCTAAATTTTTTTTTATTTACGTGCAAAGCACGTGGTTGTTTATATATATATATTTAGAAAAAAAATATAATTAATTCTCATTAAGTTAAATTTTTTTAGTCCGAATTAGGAGTGGCCATTGCCGGTTTGGGTTCAAAATCAAACAGGAACTAACTTGATCAAATTTGAGACCAAAATCGGTCTATAACCATAAAGAGGTTGGTTCAGATTTAATTTTTGTCCATATAGAATTAGAACCTATAGTTCTTATTTTGGTTCTAAATCAAATTTTTAAAAAAAAATTAATTATTAAATTAGTCAAACTGCAAACTAAAACTGTGAATTGGTCAAATCAAAACTATATATCGAAATCGGCTAGCTCAAAATCAGCCTTAAATAGAAGGGAAAGCTGATTTTGGTTTGGTTCCATTAAATATATAATTGTAAATCGACAGTTTCAAATCAGAATCGGCAATTTATGAATCGTGGCCGCTCCTAATTTGAACTATTGATATTCAAAATCTATAAAATTCTAATTAATCAAGTTTAACTATGGTTTGTACTCAAGATATCCCTTGAATAAGGACAATTTCCTATCAATTAATTTTAAAAATTGTTGATATTTAAATGTTTTTAATTAACACTAATTGTGAATAAAACTTAATTTTTTATCTACTATCTAATATCTAAATTGACTAAGAATACCGCATAAACAGAAAATATACAACAAATTACTAATGCAAAATATTAATAACAAAATGAACTAATTCATAGTTTTATTTATAAAAAAATTAAAAGAAAAAAAATTTAAGTAGGAAGCAAGGAATAAAAGTAAAATGTAGCCCAACCAACTCCAAGGCCCATATCTTGCAACGCAGGCACGCACAGCACAGCATATCCAGTTCCATCCTACAAGATGTCGCAGTTAATGTCAACAGCTACTAGTAATTTTCTGTCAAAGTCCCTGACACAAAACTCATCTCAGCACAGCTTAGCTTCCGCATCACGATAACCTTAGCCAAACACATTTAATTTTATAAAATAATATATTTTATAAATTATTTTTTTCTAATCCTTATTATTATTAAATAAAATAAAATAAAATCACCCAAAAAAAGAAGGAAAAAAAAAGAGTTGCAGTAAAAATGATGTATGTATAGAGGAGTTGCTTGTTGGGTTGCGAGACCTCAAAATCCAGTGCAGCAGAAAAAGATGGATAACGAAGGGGACAAACAACCAAAGTACAGAACAATGAACAGATATTCATGATAAACAAGAACCGAACTGGCTCCCTTCTCTTTTCTTCTCTTCTCTTCTTTAGTCAAACTCACCAAATCAGTTAAAATTATAAATTTTTGTCAAGTACCGATCTGTTAAAAGTTGAATGATATATCCGATCGTCGTTGGCGATCGGCGATGCTCGTCGCTGGCAGCAGAGGACGGCGGTGGAGGAGGAGGTGGAGCTGTTTTAGTTCTGGTTGAAGACAAGAGTATTAGTAGTAGTAGTAGTAGTTTTGGAGGAGGATGAAGAAAGGTAAAAGCAAAAATAATGGCTTATTGCCGAATTCCTTGAGGATTATATCATCTTGCCTCAAAACCGTTTCTACTAACGCTACCACTGTTGCTTCTACTGTTCGCTCTGCTGGTGCCTCTGTTGCTGCCTCTATTTCCTCTTCTACTGAAGATCAGAAAGATCAGGTCCACCTCCTTTTTTTTTTTCTTAAAGATAAATTTAGTTTATTTTCTGCCCTAAGTTTTTTACTTTTAATTTTGAGCTCATTGATGCATGATAATCTTCACAATAATGTTGGTAAAACAATCATATTTGAAGTAAGGGTTTAAAGGTGATTAATTTTTCTGCTATTGACACGCTTTGTGTTTGTTCAACAGCAGAACTTGCGAGTGTCTGTCTGCTTAATCTAATTTGCATACTTAATGATTATTGGTACTTGATTGTTTATTTATTTACTTGGTTTGTAACGCTACTGCTGCAGCCTTTTTTAACTACTCACTTTAAACAATATTTAGGGCATCAATTTGCCTGGCTGCTTGCGTTCCTGAATCCTGAGCATCCTCCTTTCTTTGTTTTTGCTAATTGCATGGCCTTAATACAATAATAATGTCATGTCTTACATGAAGATGTTCTCTTCAGAACCTGTTCCAATTTGTACATTGTTCATTGTAGTGATTGGTTTTATATAGGAAGCTCCTATGCTGAGTCAGTTTGGAGTCAGTCAAGAATGCAAATTCTTAGGCTTTAATCATATTAGTCATTATGGAACTATAATGTTGTTATTGCTGGGCATCAACTGTCAATGGTCTCAAATGGGTTTTGTTTTTCTCTTTTCTTTAGGGTGAATTCTTGCCTACCCGAATGTTGGATTTGTGACACAGTGTATGTATCACATTTCCATTGGCCAAGTGTCAAACACTCATAGTATGTATCTTACATCCAATGAGTGGGTGTGTTACGCTGGGGCTGGGTGTAGGTAAGAATCTCCCTTTCTTTCAAGCTTTTGGGCTTTTGGGTTTTAGATGATTGCCTGATTTGATTGATGCTCACCCCTATCAGTTATATATACCTCGGTAATTTTTTTTTTCAATTTATTTTTAGTTCCATAAGATCCTTTATTTTAGCAACATGCATTTTTGTGTCCCAGTTAGCTTTCTTTTTCATTTGTCCACTTTTCTGTGATCATGGTTTCATGGAACTAATTTTAATGTTTTTGTGGTGACCAGGTTAACTGGGCTGGCTTTGATAGGTTGGAATTAAGTCCATCTGTCTTCAAGCATGTTCTCTTACTTGGTTATCTGAATGGCTTCCAAGTCCTTGATGTGGAGGATGCTTCTAATTATAGTGAACTGGTCTCAAAGCGTGATGGTCCAGTTTCATTTTTACAGATGCAGCCTTTCCCCTCGAAGTCTGATGGCCCTGAAGGATTTAGATCATCACATCCTTTACTGCTGGTTGTTGCAGGAGATGATACTAACAGTTTAAATGCGGGTAAAACTCATGGTCAGCTAGGTGGCCTAGGAAGAGAAAGTAATATTGAGTCTCAGTCAGGAAGCTGTATCAGTTCTCCTACATCTGTTCGGTTTTACTCCCTTCAGTCTCACTGTTATGTCCATGTTCTGAGATTTCGTTCAGCTGTGCACATGGTTAGATGCAGTCCTCGGATTATAGCTGTGGGCCTTGCAACTCAAGTAAGTGCTTCTGTGTGCAGGATTTTTTAAGAGAATGATTAACTTTAAAATCGAGCTACGGTGCTTCTAGATATTTGGGGTCTACTAGAACTGCATGAGAAAAAATTGTATTAATGTAGATTGACATTGTTAACTTCAGTTGTTGGTGTTAACTTACATGGATAAAGATTTCTCAAATTGTTTCACATCTTTATTTAATTCTTCTGCAGGGAAGTTTGACTTTTTATGTTGATTATATATATATATATATATATAGGGGTATTTGATCACTCTCAATTTTTCCCATATTTGTTTCTTATATTTTTGTATCTGGTGGCAGATATATTGCATTGATGCTCTCACGCTTGAGAGTAAATTCAGTGTTCTTACCTATCCTGTTCCCCAGTTGGCTGGACAAGGAACAGCAGGGGTCAATGTAGGATATGGTCCAATGGCTGTTGGTCCAAGGTGGTTGGCTTATGCTTCAAACAATCCACTGGTTTCAAACACTACCCGCTTAAGTCCACAAAATCTTACTCCATCTCCTGGTGTTAGTCCATCAACATCACCAGGTGGCACTAGTTTGGTGGCTCGTTATGCAATGGAATCTAGTAAACAGCTGGCTGCTGGAATTATCAACCTGGGGGACATGGGATATAAAACATTGTCTAAGTACTGTCAGGAGTTGCTTCCTGATGGTTCCAATTCTCCAGTGTCATCAAGTTCTGGCTGGAAAGTGGGTAGGCTTACAGGATCAGATATGGATGCTGCCGGGATGGTAAGTTTTTTTTGTTGTTTTTTTACTGAATTTAGAAAATATATAGCAATTCTCATTTCCAATACTATGAACATGGAATTGCTCTGGAGCATTAGAGAATGAATGCTCAAATTCTTCTATATTGTGGGCCAATTTGTTTGGGAGTGCATGATTGATGGTTTCTGCAATTGCTATCATCATGAGGGTTTTAAATAATGGTTTCATGAACTGTATCGAAATTGGATTCACTATAACAGTATCAGTCCATGTTTGACTGAAGTGGCCGCTGCTACTGTGGATTTTGGGAACAATTCTTTTATAAGTATATTGGTTAAAGACTCTTGTATGGAGCCCCTATTTATTTAAAAAGCTAAAAGAAGGGTAGAGAAAGCCCCCTGTTAATTTGGAAATCTAAAAGAAAGGTAAATTTATAAAAAGTATGTATATTTTGAAATACAAAAGAACACTGAGTTCCTTCTGAATCCCCAGTAACATATTGTTAAATAACATATTGAAAGGCCAAAATTCCGATTTGAAACAGGCAACATGTAATATATCGTCTGTTATTTAGGATCACAATCGTCATTGTTGTTTGATTATGTAGATTATAGATGAATTTAGTTACAGTTCTAAAGTCCATTCCTATGCTCAAAAATTTGAATGTGTCTGCTTGACATAATGTGAGAAATTTCATAAACATTCGCTAGAAATAGTTTTATGTTAATTTTTCTTTATGCCAATTTTCAAAAATACACTCCAACAAGACAATTTAAAGGCAAAACCATGTCTTTGAATTTTTTTCTGTTACTATTGTTGTTTAAGTTGATGTGATGTTTCATTTGGCCCATGGAAGAGAAAACCTTAAAATTCAAAAAGAAATAACATGTGATGTAGGATGCTATAATGGTTCCTGCACAAACAGATAAAACAGAAGTTTTTGGACAATGTATTAGATTTGGACTGTTTAATTTATTTCTTTGCTTGGTTGAAATGGTTCTTGCAGGTTGTTGTGAAGGATTTTGTTTCCCGAACTGTTGTATCACAATTCAAAGCTCACACCAGTCCCATATCTGCACTATGTTTTGACCCCAGTGGGACACTGCTGGTTACTGCTTCAATTTATGGGAATAACATAAATATCTTTCGGATCATGCCATCCTGTTCACAGATTGGATCAGGTGTTCAAAGCTATGATTGGAGCTCTTCTCATGTGCATCTTTACAAGTTGCATCGTGGAATAACATCAGCGGTTAGTATATATTTTCTGTTCAGTAATTTCCCTCTGTTTTCCTTGTATGTATAATTATGTTTTGCATTTTGGGGGGTTGTGCATTTGTTTCGGGCAGATGATCCAGGATATATGCTTTAGTCATTATAGCCAGTGGATCGCAGTTGTTTCGTCCAAGGGGACTTGCCATGTCTTTGTATTATCTCCTTTTGGTGGTGATTCTGGATTTCAATCTCTTAATTCTACGGGTGAAGAGCCTTCTCTGTCTCCCATTTTATCTCTACCTTGGTGGTCCACTTCATCTTGCATTATCAATCAGCAACCTTGTGCACCACCACCTCCTCTCCCACTTTCTGTGGTGAGCAGAATAAAGTACAGTAGTTTTGGGTGGCTTAACACAGTTGGCAGCACCACTGGCTCTGCAGCAGGAAAGGTCTTTGTGCCATCTGGTGCAGTTGCTGCTGTTTTCCATAATTCTATATCTCGAAATGCTCAGCATGTTAACTCAAGGGCCAATCCCTTGGAGCATTTGTTAGTTTACACTCCATCAGGTCATGTAGTTCAGCATGAGCTTCTTCCATCCGTTGGGCTGGAATTGGGTGAAAGTGGATCAAGAACCCAACCAGCTTCATTTGTGCATATACAAGAGGATGACTTGAAAGTGAAAGTTGAACCTGTTCAATGGTGGGATGTATGCAGAAGATCAGATTGGTCTGAAAGAGAGGAAAACATTTTAGGGAGTACCAGTGGTCAAGATTCTGTTGAAATAATTACAAGAAAACCAAGTGCTGAGGAAAACATAAGCATGGATTTTCTGGATATTAATGACAATGTTAGTGAGAAGAAATCAGCGAAATCCTATTCTACAAAACCTCATGAGAAATCCCACTGGTACTTATCTAATGCAGAGGTGCAAATAAGTTCTGTGAGGTTGCCATTATGGCAAACGACTAAGGTATTTCTTGATCTGGAATTATGATGTCCAAATATTGGTGCTATAACTTGATTGTGATTTATTCTCTTCATTGTTAGATTTGCTTCTATGTGATGGATTCTCCAGGAGTTAATGGTTACAAAGATGGAGAATTTGAAATAGAAAAGGTTCCAGTCCATGAAGTCGAGTTAAAGCAAAAGGAATTGTTGCCAGTTTTTGATAATTTTCATAGCATTAAATCAGGGTGGAATGACAGGTAATCACTAATTTTATCCTTAATTACTTGTGGATTCTTTTATCTGTTTGTTTAAGAAGCTTAGTAGTTCTTCTCACAATTTTTTTATGCAGATTCTGGGGCAACTTTGGCTCTTGCAAAGTGAAGTTGTTGTTGTTGTTGTTGTTGTTGTTGTTGTTATTATTATTATTGATAATTTCCCTTTGTTGAATTATTCTCTATCTCATGGGTTAAAAAAGGCTTAGTAGAACAAAGTGTAGGAAAGCCCAAGTTAGTGTGGAGGTGCTAACAATTCGTTAGCTAAGTTGGCTATTAGATGACGGACAGTTAGTCTAAATGGGGTGACATTTATGTGCCTTTTGTGTACTACTTTCAATGTTAGATTAGTAATTAAATTTCACTCTGTTTGAGTGTTGGTTTCACAACTTTGTAGATTAGTAATTAAATTTCACTCGGTTTGAGTGTTGGTTTCACAACTTTGTAGTGTTACTTTGCTACATTCTTATGGCTAAAGAATAAGCATGGGATTTGCAACTTTTTTGTTTCTAAATCTACAGAGGACTTCCTATCTTTGACTGTAAAATGTTAAAGTTTGTATCTTGTGCAAATAAGTGTTGGCAGATTTAATTTTTTTTTCTCATGTATACTGTAAAGATGATTTTTTTTTTGTGAGGCTTCTTGTGAGGATGTTCTCTATGCATGAATGTGTATGGTCCCAGTTGTTTAATTTAAAGTCCTAGCTCAGTTAATTGTGTCCTTGTTCTTCTTCCTTTGAGCATGCTATGCTTAATTTTAATTATTTTTGACCACTTAATTTTTTCTTTCCCTTAGATGCCTTGCTGTGGCAAGATATATCCATTCACCATCTATGGATCCTCATCAGGTTGAAGCCAAGATCACTCAGGAGACTGTTATATGTCACTCAAATCCAGCATCACTTAGCTCAACTGAAAGTTCAGAATGTGGTAAGATATCAGATGTATAAGCTCTTGTCCTGTTCTTTGGTTGCATGAGTAACAGTTGGAGCTTCCTACTTGTTATTGTTGTTGGATTAAATTTTTCTTCTTGTTTTCGGTCTTGGTATTCACAGAAACCTATAACTGCAATTATTTTCATCAGGTTCCTCAAGAAGAATTGAGCATCTGCTAGATTTGGATCAACTAAATTGTGAAAAATCTTACATACCTGTTTTCCATACTCTAAATGATTACTACCAGGAAAGAAGAGGAAGTCCTGTTGTGGAGTCTGGCACAATAAATCAGAATTCCTTGAGCTTTGTATCTTTTTCACCTGAGCACCCAAATTATGGAGTTGCTCGTGTTGAAAATTGTGTTGAAAATGGTCTGCCCTTATCAGTAAATCATTTGCCTCCCACAGGAAGAATATTTGCTGGTGGAGCTCCAACTTTGGACATCAAAAAGAATGGTGATGTTTTAGTATCACCTGCTGACGATTATGATGCACATATGCATGTCCTTGTGGGAGAGCCCACTCTTCCAACAGCAGATAATCCAGTAGGTCTTGGGCTGTCTTTTCAGGAGGGGCACTGTAAGGCATTGGACCTTGATGGATGCTGCAGGTCAACTGAGGTCGTAACTGATGATGTCGACAGTAGCAGTAGCCACTGTGAGAAGGAAAAACCTGAAGAGGATGGGGAGAACGATGAATTTCTTGGTAGCATGTTTGCGTTCTCTGAAGAAGGTAGAAGAATTTGTCTATTCCTGTAACTGTTCCTGATAGATTGAAAATTGCATTTAACATTAATGTTAAAGTTCCCTCTTTTTATCGTCTGCTCAAACTTTTTTGGCAGGTTGACTTCAAACTTTACTTGAAGTGAAGAGTAGTCAGATTGGTGGCATTCATGAGTCTCTGCAATCAAAATGTTTTAAACAATTTGATGTTAGTTCATTGAAGATGTTATCTTTTGACTATGAAAATGCAGTGGTGGTGTGAATAAGAGGGGTGGCTGATCGAACTATGGTATTGCCTCTTTCCGTCTTTTGTACATTCTGTATATGAAAATTCTTAAAAATTTGTGGAGGGTGCTAGATGTGGGGCAACAAGTATAAAATTAGGATTAGATTTGGGCTTGCAGTCCGTCATGGAACCTTCTGTTAACCTCGTCTGTACAGATGAACTGGTGTGAACAAGTTCTCTTCAAGCTGTATAACTTGTACGCTGTTTCTCTTCATGGAAACACAAAAAAAAAAAAAAAAAAAAAAAAAAAGAAAAGAAAAAGGCAACAGATGAATTCATGTTCTGGTCACAAATGCTTTAGCTTCTCCTTGCTTGCGTGCTGTTGAGGACACATTACCGAATAGTTTACGCAATGTACATCTCCCATTAGGTCTTGTCCCACAATTTTGTTGCATAAGCCGGGCTGCCTTGTTTCAGGCTACGGACAAGGACAAAATTTTTAACAGGGCAACCTGATGTTTCGAAATTTTTAATGGGTATGTAACATTTTACCGATATGTGCATTTTGCGGTTGTGCGAAGCATGACCTTGTGGCCTTGGAGATCCGTTGTATAAAGACCAGTGAAGGTTCTAGCTCTGCTGATAAATGGAATCTGCACCTCATATGGGATGAGCTGGACTTTAACACAGAGCAATCTTGGGTCCAGACTCTTGGTATCCCATTAATTCAACTTACCAAGCAAAATGAAGATAAAACCTCAAGGAATTTCCTTGATTTTGTATTCGCCGATGGTCAAGCCTTAAAGAAAGTATAAATATCAATTTCAATCCCAACTGGTCTCCAAATGCAAGGAAGATCTGTGCGGTACAATTGGAGAAAGTCCTCATCTCCAGATTTGGATTAGATGCAGAGAAGTCCAGGAAATTAATGAGGTTACCCACATGTAATTTTCACAATTCGCATTTGATTACTGCCCGTTAACATTTGATAAACAAAATAAATAAATGAAGAAGGTAAATATTAATTATCTAGTGAGGGAACATATGAAAATATGGACCAACAGATGCTTTGATAATATTTGGTCTTATTCATACATTAAAATTTATTAATTCACACTAACACAATATCACAAAGACTAATTACCTTCATTAACTGGATACAAGTTGCCAAAGTAATGTGTACAATTTTCAACCTAGAAAAAAAAAGAATTTTTTTTTTAATAATAGAAATCCTCAAATTAAATTATACGCTAATGCAATATAATTTAATAATAATTTCTCTAACAAAATAGCCAGAAAAATATTAATTTAGATGACATAATCATTCACCATGATGCTATTGTTTTCATTATTTTAATTACACTATAATAGGTTATGTTTAATAGGATTCTATCACTGGGTTTAAAATATACTGTAATCAAATAATGATTTTTTTATAATTTTTTTAAGAAAAAATTAAAATTTTTAATAATGTTATATATAAAGAGTAAATACTCAAATATAAGATGAGACATTTGTCAAATTAATATATATAAATTTTAATTTAAATAATTTGCTATAAATCCCTTCATCATTATTTCCTGATAACAATTATTTTCAGCTAAACGTTACTATATATCTTCTATGTTCTTCTAAAAAAATTATCCTATTAAAATCTAAAATTTTACATTATCAAATTTCAATTATTCAAAAAAATTTTTGCTCTTTTCTTAACCTGAAAATATAGACCACATAAATAAATATATATGTGACGTTACCTCAATAATAGAAAAATTTTTATGATATTTTTTATATTATTGACACATGAATAATATAAATATAGTAATTTATATTATGTTATATCTAGGGGTGTAATCGAGCCCATCTTTATCTAGCTCGGGCTTGGCTCATTTATAATCGAATCGTGCTTACTATTTTACTTGGTGTTCACAAACTGTTCGCAAGTTTAAACGAGCCTAAAGAAATTTTTAAAAATATAAACTATTAATTAAAATTATATATTAAAAAAATTATAAATAAATTATTTACTAAGTATATTACAATATATTTAATAAATAGGAGAAATTATCAAAAAAATCTCAACATTTGAAGATACTTTTAAATAAAATCCTATCTAATTTTTTCTTTTAAATAAAACCACAATCTTTAAAATGTTATAAAAAAAAAAATTCCTCTTTAATGACAGTACTGATAACAGGATATAAAATCATTTTTTTGATTCATGGGGCCCACTTGAATGATTGGACTGATAACAAGAGATGAAAGTGATGTATTTGTCTCCAAATTAATATTTTCTTCTCCTACAATTGAGTGTTTTATTTTGAATTAGCAGACTGTTTAAATAAATAAAAATGCAATTTCGTTATTATAATAAAAAAACTCAATATATTAGGTATATAAAATTTCAACTCGGCATACTAGATATATGAAATTTCAACAAAAAACTCAGTATTACCAATACAGTTATCCAATGAGAGTTTTTTTATAACATTTTAAAGGTTGTAGCTTTATTTAAAAGAAAAAATTAGATAAGATTTTATTTGAAAATATCCTCAAACGTTGAGTTTTTTTTTTAATAATTTACCTAATAAAAATTATAATTTTATTTTAATTATATATTTTTTAAAATAATTTTTACAACACCAATTGATATATTATATAAAAAAAATTAAATTGCTAAATGTTAAAATTACGAGCTGGCTCATGAGCTTTTATTCAAGTTTGTTCGTGAGTTTTATTAACCGAATTTTATATAGTTTGAATTTGACTCATTTATTAAGCAAGCTTCAATATACAAGTTTTTATCCAACCGAACACTGAACTGCTCACGAATAACTTGATTTATTTACACCCCTAGTTATCTCACTCTAAATAATTACTTCAATTAGCATTATTTTACTACTTCAAATAACATTATTAATATTCATGAGTCAATCAACTAAAAAATAAAAAAAATTCCTATTACTCATGCTATAGGAAATTTTTGTCCTACAAAAAAAAAATTACCAGTACCAAAATGTTTCTAATTGCTTCTATGGCAGGGGAAAAGGCCACACTCATCAACATAGCAAGGAAAAACAAATAAAACCCAAAAAAAACAGAAACAAAATGTAAATAAAAATGGAAAAAATGTTCAGCAAAAGCCCAGAAGAAGAGTATGGATGAAAAAATTATTTTTAAAATTTTTATAGGCCTCTACATAGTGCGTAATAAAAAAAATTAAAAAAGAAAAAAAAAAGTCAAAACCAGTACAATTATGAGTGGAAAATCCACTTTGGCCAAATCATTAGTGGTTTTCCTTTAACATCCTCAATCTTTCCAAAAATCCTTCTTCTTCCTGATTTTTCCCATTACTCCCTACTCTTTGTTCTTTTTGTTCTATTGGCTATTTATCAATAACATCAAACCTTCAATCTTTCTTTGTTTTCTTTAATAAGTGGTAAAGAAGGCACACATCCATGGACCTTATCAGTCAGTTGCAGAGAAGTATTGCTGATTTCACAGCTTCTCTATATCGAGAGGTGAGTTTATTGTATACATGTGCGTGTGTGAACGCATATTTGATCTGATTTATTTGTTAAAGTTTCCATCTTTTGGTATGGGAAGTGTTTTTTGGAATCTTGTGATTGAATATCGATAAAGATACAATCTTTTGATTTGATACGATATGGTATTCCTGAAATTCAATGACGTTTCAAGGAAATCAGTTCCTGGATTTTTTGGGGGGTTTTTTGTGATGGGTTTTTGTTGGTGTTGTACAGGGATATGTGGATGATCAGTTCACTCAGCTGCAGAAGCTGCAAGATGAAAGCAGTCCTGCTTTTGTGATGGAGGTTGCTTCTCTTTTCTTTGAAGATTGTGAGAAGCTTATTAACAATATGGCCAGAGCGCTGTGAGTGCATCTTGTCCTTTAATTCCTGGGATTTTTTTTATTAGTTTGTCTTTTAGTTGATTTTGGTTTAAGGGAATTGGTTATAAAGAAGGGACTTTGTTTGGTGGAGACATTTTGTTTAATTAGGTTATTTATTCATGCCCAGAGAACCTCGGCCTGTGGATTTTAAGCAAGTGGATTCTCATGTTCATCAATTGAAGGGTAGTAGTTCCAGGTATCTGTCATTTGTTGATATGATTTTATTATTCGTTCGTGCTTTATTCAATATTAAGACCACTTATAAATGCTTAGGTGATTGATAACCGCTGCAAAAATGTCACTGATAATGCTTGCACAGTTAAGCTGAAGTTGTGTGTAACATCCAACGGCTGATCGTAGCCATAACATAGTAGTCATAATCTATTGCCATGCTTTTCTTTTCTACCTTAAGCCATGCTTTTCTTTTCTACCTTAAGTGTTAGAAAATGCCTAAAATGATTAGAATTTTTAGGGGTTGACTAGAATGAACTAATGCAACTAACCAGTGAATTGATTTTTTTCTCTTTCGTAATAGCATTATCTAGTATAAGTTAAACCTTCAATATTCATCTGTTTTTTTCGTGCGTGTTCATTTTCCGTAATATTGGACTCAAAATAATTACCTTGAATGCTTGACAGCATGGGTGCTGCCAGAATTAAAAATGTGTGCATTGCTTTCAGAACTTATTGCGATGCCAACGACCGTGAAGGGTAAGCTTGTCTTGTCACTTGCTCTCATTTTTTTCTTCCATTTGTCCTCTTAATATCATGCTATGCGAAAGTCATATTCTTTGTTCAACTTGTAAACTTTTATCATAACAGACCCTTGTAATGGGTTAATTTAGGAAAAACCACAATTTTTCTTTTTTTATGTATTTTGACAGTTAGAAGGGCTGTCTTTAGTTTGGCTAATAATGCAACGACTTTTTTCTCTTAAAACATAACAATGCTATTAGTTTTTGGATTCATATCGCAACATTTGTACCCATACCACTGTGATATTGACAGACAGTTGTGTGCTGGTTGCTAAATGTGATCATACTGTGCCAGGTTTTTTTTTTTTTTTTTAATTTATTGGAATATAATGATGGCTTGGCTGTAAAGGAATTTGATTGACCAAAGAATTTTGGTGCAGGTGTTTGCGATGCCTCCAACAAGTGAACCAAGAGTATGCTCAACTGAAGATCAAGCTTCAAGCTTTGTTTCACGTAAGTTCAAAAACTAATTTAAAGTTGGCTGGTAGTCTTAGGAAAATCTTCCCGCATATATTTTATCCTGGTAAAGCTCATGGAATTATTGCCATTGTTAAATATAACTTCAAAAACGCTGAAAATTCAACTTTTCCTGTCCATTGTGGCATCTTTGGACCTCACTTGTTTAAACTTTCAGTGTTTCATTCTGTGCTGTAAAAAAGAAAAATGTAGGAATTCTTTTTTTAACTATCCTGTACTTTTTGGTCATAAAAACTCCTTGAGTATCTGCTTCGGTCTATTCTATGTCAATTTAAGATTTTTCACTTTTCCACCCTCGTGATTTTGTCACTGCAGCTGGAGCAACAGATTATTGCAGCAGGTGGAGCAATCCCTCTAGTCCAATAAGCAATGCTGATGTTATTCCTATATTGACACAGACAGATAAATTGAAGATATGCCTATAGTTTCAGTTCTAGGTTTGAGCTACTTTTAACATCCTGAAAGCTTGTATGTCGGGGGAGTGACAATGTGAATAATCACTTCTGTATCTTTTTTTCTGCAAAACCCACGAGTTATGATCTTGTTTGCTTCTTCAGTAGCCAATTTGCATTACCTGAATGGAATGCCTTTTTTTCTTTTTTTGTTCCGAAATTGTCTCCACGGACATCCCAATTTAGCTCATATCAATAATTTAGAATGCAGTAAATGTGCAGGATAGATCAACATATACTTATCCTCTCTTTAAGAAGAAAATCAGCCTAGTTTTTTAGTCAGTTGCTGCCTGTGCTATATTTGTCGGCGGCAATCCATTTTTGTTTTGCATTGTAAAATTCTATCTTTATTATTATGCTTTCCTTACACTTTAGTGGTTTGTTTTGTCCTCCCTCTTTCAAATATGGGATTCTTCCTCCGTCGATGTCCTAAGCTGCTCTGATCTTCAGTTTCACCCTGGATTGTTAGTCTTTCTCATCATTTTGCGATCTATTGAAGTTTTTTTGGTTGAATGAGGGATGACATTTCTCAGCAAGATGAAATTGGCAAATCCGTAGTGAAAAGCAGGAATCAAAGTCTAAGAACATCTATAATCCTTAGGAGCTGTTATTTTTATTACCCCTCATGGTATTCTATCAATTAATGTCCACAAAGAGGGTGGCTCTTAATGGATTCCTGTTCAGTGTTGCAAAGTTGTTTCGTTAGAGGATGACGTACGATCTTCAAATTGCAGGAATGAAGGGTCTTCACTGTTTTTTCCCAAAAAAAAAATGATTGTACAGAATGATATTTTCCATTGCACAATTGATCCTTTTAGACCATAGTTTTTGCATCCAGCACCAAGCCAGAACATATGAGACAGACATGTCTTCTAGCTACATTATGTGAACATGTGCGGACGCAATTGAGTGCAGATCAATTATTGATCAATGAAGTTGGTGTTTTTCAATTTATTGGTGTGTGTGGAGCAAAGATAAAATGATGATAAAAGCATTCAGTCAACTCGCTAGAAGGTAATGGTGAAGCAGTAGTCAGAGAAGATAATAAGCTGTCAATATCTAAGGTTCTGTCAAGAACCATGTTGTAATTTCTGAAATTATAAATTGTGGTCCTGGTAATTATTGTTATAGCAATTGCAGCCTGGCTGGTAGCTTGTAATATACACAAGCTTTGCCATTCAACCAGAAGGGTCCCAAGTGGTAAATTCCTGGTGGCTTCTGCAGCTGCTAAAATCTGGAACACATGCTTTTTTTTTTTTTTTTTTCCAATTCCTGATGGTGTGCTGTTGAAAGCCAAATAATGGAATGGATCTCATCTCATTTGCAACATTGGTTGAGCTATTGATTGGTAACCAAATATGGAAAAAGTTTCACCTGAGGCTGTGTATTCACTTGATCCTCTGGAGGAATAGAAGTTAAAAATCAGGTAATCAAAATGATTGACATGAACATGATGTTGGGACTTTAGAGCATATGGTCCATAGGATTATAGGTCCAACCCATTCAGATTACAACCATAAGGCAACTGCTGGGGCAAGTTTCATGAATCAAACGCTTGCCAAAGTGCTGAATCAAACAACTGAAAAAGTAGAGAGTAAATTGGTGGTAGCTGGTAGGAACAATTATGCATACAATACAATAAACCTACCTTCCCCACTCTTCATTTACTATTCATCCAACGAAGTCACAACCCATATAATGTAAAACATTTCTTTTTTTTTTTTTAAATAGGGGTGGATTAAAATCCAAATCATTTTTAATTTACCCTTTACCTCCTCAAGATTCGAGTTTGGAACGTCTAACTGTAAACATTAGCTGATTACCGTCAGACTCAACCCATTTGGGCTCTTTTTTTTTTTTTAACAAATTAGAAAATTTTACTTTTTTAATGATTTAAAATCGAATTTATAATCTTTTAGTACATGCTATTTGATTATTCAACCTTTGATTATATAAAATACTTTATTTGTGTATTTAGACTCAACTTTGATTCTGAAATTTATTTTGTAAATTTTTTATTGAGATGAAATAATGTGTAGATATTGGATTAGCAGTTCCATAATTAAAATTACTGTCTTATAATGTAAGAGATTAAAAATTGTATTCATAGAAGTCTGTTTTTTTCATGGACATCTGAAATAGTAAAAACCAAACTAATGTAGTATTGTTCAGTATATTGTTTGGGTGCATGTAACTCCTCCTTAGCCTCGTAGTTGGGAAGAGTTACTATTTGGTAGTGAAATCCAATTAATACTATTTGCACCCTTTTGCCAGCTCTGTGTATCACATTGGTGCAAGAGGCAATCAAGCACTACCTTCTCTTGAGACTTTATTGCACATGCACCTATATCCCCTTAGCCCGGGGTCAATGTAATCTAATTCCCTTCTCAGAATAAACACATCAACTTCATTAAAACCGTGCCATCAATAACCCAATTATAGTTGAAAGAATTTGCTTCTCCCACCAACAATTTAACTTTTTTTTTTTAAAAAAAAAAAATTAGGGATACTCATAATTCATAAATTTTAACTAATTCTATTCAATTTGGGTAGAACTATAAAAATAACAAATTTCTTCTAATAATTAATTTAATATAATTACATTTATTATATTCAAATTTAAAACGTCATTTAGTTGAAAACAGTTCATTAACTCATTTCAACGGATTGTTTGAGAAAATTTCATAATGCCTAATTTAAAAATAAATTCATTTTAGTATATCCTTTCTCTATCACTAGAACATATATAATAAAAGATCTTTAAAGCAAGAGTATTGGTGATATTAAAATTGTAGTTGAGTTCTGGTTGACAATATAAATTTTTGAGTTGAATGGTTGTTTTTACAGAAATAATAGCAAAACGTATCAAATTCTGCGGACTGAACTAGTAGATTAATGCCAACTACTAATTACAAGGCTATAATGTAATCACACATAAATGTTTATACAAATAGTATGGTTAAGCTTGCTAAAATCTTTGCTATATACTAGTTAAATGGAGTCCAAGTAACAGTAGTGTAAAGCTAAAAGGGAGGTGTCGTTCACAATTAACACAACAAAAGGAATAGCCATAGCTGGATGATAAAGACAGCACATCCAAGAGACATAACCATGCATGGCATGCTGGTTACAGAAGCAAAGCAAAAAGAGAGCACCAAATACAAAAAGGACCAACTTCGCTGTCTCCCGGAGGAGGAGGAGGATTGCCTTGTGCCTTTGTGTTACATTTATCAACACATGCACAGTGCATATGCATATGATGATTGATGAGGGTGGGTACTTTGGTTGTTGTGTTTGGTGCAATCAACCAACTACACCCATTTCCATGCAAATATTTAACCCAGTGGACCCTGTTGAGGGTGGGTTTTGTTATCCATTTAAGTGCCAAAATGCATATGGGTAAGGGAAATTTTTGCCTTACGGGTTGAATTTTTATTTTAGGGAAAAGACATATGTTGCGGCATGGCCGCGACACATCTATCATATTTATCATATTGCTCCAGTTAATTTTTTTAAGTAGATTATTAAAAAAAAATATTATAAATTACGGATACTTAAATTTTTATACGACGGGTTCAATCAAATATAATTTAAGTTTTATATTAAAAAAATTTAAATTTTTAAATTTTTAAAAAAAAATATAAAAGATAAAAAGATAATTATCGTTATCTTTAACATCACTGCTCATATCAAAAATAGCGATACGTATCATTACCCTTTATTTTAAAATAAGCTAGCTTGGCATGTGTAATGTAGTTTCTAAATGTACAAGTTGAGTGAGAGAATGAATGCACTTGCTGCATATTGGTCCGAGTATTCTTCTAATTCAATGCACTTTCATGCTAAATCATTAGTATCCGAAGCATTTAGAATGTTTAGAGCATTAAGATTCAAAATTGAGAATGCACTGAGTCTTGATTGCAATCATCGACAATATTCAAGATTAATAGAGGGTGAAATAGTAAGGTTGCTATGTTGGCAGCAGCAATCATAACACTTTGCCTGGTTCAATTGGGAATATTGTGCGTATGCTCAAGATTGCCTAGTCCAATTGAAACCACCCTCTTGACAAAATTTAATAAAGTTAGACAAGATATTATACATGCATGCATACATCACTACTCTTTTCTCACCATACAATTAAAATGATTACAACCCACCTCTACTCTTTAATTTCATGCACATTTTTGGAACACAACCATTGCATAGGGACAAAATAAAATAAATGGAACGTAGTGGATTCAATTTTTGTCTGTTTAAACAATTGTATAGCCTGCAAAATAATGCATATATAAAAGAAAGGGATTCGAATCTTCTCTCCTCCCCTTCTTTGTAAATAAATAAATAATAATAATATTCAATCTCTCATATCATATGAATATGAAATGTATTAAAAAATGACTATAATACAATCAAAATAACAAATCTTCATCCCTGTATTAAAAAACGACTATAATACAAGCAACGTAACAAATCTTCATCCCCTCACCAAATATTATTTGGTCACCTTTCAGTCACACTCATTGCTAAGTGTCATTATGAGACAAAAACCAACCATGAATCTATGAATCTCCATAGTGTGGTGTGGTAGTACTCAAATGTCTTACGTTCACAAGTCACAACATTTATTTTTACCTAAATAAAACATATTCTCACATAAAACAAATACGCTACAATTAATATTTTAAATTTTTATACTATAAAATAAATTATTTTTTTGTCATTTAACTGCTCAATTGTTATTAATTAATATTAATATTTTTTTTTGAAAAATACTAATATTAATATTTAAGAATATTGATATAGCTACATATGGTAAAGACTCCCATAAAAATAGCCACAATTTCTCATCAACCATCCACAAACTTCATTATTTTTTTGAACGTCACAAAACTTCATTATTTATTTAAGATTATCATTTACCTTAAATTTAACCAAAATAAAATAATAAATCAATGAATTTAAAAAAAAACAAAAGCAAAATTATCACCATTATATTTCCAATTCTGACCTTATACGTATTCCAAAAAATTACCGATTTTACCCTTTCCACTCGTTGCACTGGGCCGTAGGTCTTGTCTTCTGCTTGCCAGCTTTCAACGGACACGGCGTCTGTACGGGCGGGACCATGCAGTTATACTGCAAGCATAGTGAACTGCTCAATGGAATCTCAGCCGTTGGATTAATCTCAATTCCCGTTAAATAATTGTGCTGCAGGTACAGTATTTGTATGTTCGCAGCCAATAACCGCTCCACAAAACTCCCTGGAACTTGACCGGTAAACCGGTTATTGTTCAAGTACAAATTCTGTACGGTCGAGAACAGAGGCGATATTTGACCCGATAACCTATTGTAGCTAAGATCAACGGTCCCTATTGTCACCTGATCAGTCGGTTCAACTGAACCCGAAAATGAATTCCTCTGCAGTTGAAGATTGCTTATCGGAAATGTAAAGATTCGGCCCGGAATTCCGCCCGTGAACTGGTTCATACTTAGGTCCAGATAGTTTAGCTGGTCTAACCGATTTAATAACCGGTCCACTGGTCCACTCAGCCGGTTCCAAGATAGTGAAAGGTACTGAACTGAAGAAGAGATAGAATATGGTGAGAGTGAACCGGAGAGATCGTTGTGCTTTAAATCGAGCCGAGTGAGGGTTTGAGAGATGAACGAAGGAACCGAACCGGAGAGACGGTTGTGGCAGAGGATGACATTGGAGAGTTGCGGTATAGTACCGATCGATTGAGGGATAGGACCGGTGAGTTGATTGTAACTGAGATCAAGCGTTTTTAGATTGCGTAACTGACCTAGAGTCGCCGGAATCTCCCCGGAGAGGAAGTTTCTGCTGGCGGCGAGGAAGCGGAGGTTTTTTAACTGAGACAGAGATTGTGGGAGCGCACCGATTATTCGGCCGGGTACAATGGAGAGCTCAGCTAAAGCAGAGAGCTTCCCAATTGCAGGATCGAGACGGCCAGTTAGACCAGGCGAGCCAGCTTTAGGGTCTCCAAGATTAAGAGCGATCACCTTATCTCCATCACAGTAAACACCAGCGAAGTTGCAAGGATCAGAAGTGAAGTCCCAAGAAGTGAAGAAGTTGGAGCCAGGCATGTCATCCAATGACTTTCTGATGGATTGCAGAGCCAAGAAATCAATTGGGTCTAAAATTGCAAGCACCAAGAATCTACATTGTAGAAAAAATACAGCGAAGAAAATGTAAAAGAGAGGAGCTTTAATGAACTTAATATGGCTTGCCATAATGATGAATGGTGACAAGCAATGAAGCGAAGAAGAAAGTGAATGGGGTGGGCTTATATAGTGGAAGAAGAAATGCTTTTTCGTGAGAAGGGCACCGATGATTTCTGGTGGGAAAAAATGGGCGTGAAAGCTTTAATGGCGAAAGCAGCAGCATCAAAAGATTACAAAAGAAAGATTGTGGCTTTGACGAGAAGCAACAAACAAGAAAGGCTTTTTCTTTGAATCTTCTTCTTGAATCTTTAAGGTGAATTCAGCAATAATAAGGTTGCTTTTTCATTATTGTGGCTTGTCAAAGAAGACGAAGTGCCAACTTAAGCAGCTGCTACTCTCTCTTCCTCTTGTGTTCTCGAGTAATAAACTACAAGAAGCGAGCGAGTGGCATACATCTCTCTCTCTCTCTGGTGTTTACTGTTTATTATTTTTGTATTAATCCGTTTTTTCTATTATTTAGCTAATGCTGGATTTTTTTGTTTGTTTACTGGAGGTTAGGTTCGGGAACAAACGGTTGTCCGAGCCTATGAGGAAAGACTCAAGAGTGGAGGTTTTTGTTAGGTTTGGAAATGGTGGTGGTGGTTCGGATGGAGGGGGGGTCACGTGACTGAGAGGTTGGCTTCCTACAAAAAGCAAGGAAGTGTCCGAGTGTGATAGAGTGCACAGAGATTGTATCGTATTGGATGTCACGGGTAAAGGATGGATTGACACGTAAAGTTGGATGGTGAGGTGTATTGAAAGAGAGAGCCGAAGCGTGGCTTCCGTGAGGCTTTCTGGGCTGCCAGCTGGCAGTTGTCCAACAAGGTACTTCTGTGTCTTTTTATGTGGCTACTTGGATTCCTTTATTTTTTTTTTTCACTTTTAAGCATTTGTTGTAATATTATTATTATTATTATTATTACTATTATTATTAACAGATATTTTTATGGTTTTTCCAAAAAAAAAAGATATATTTTTATGGTGCCCTCTATTTACTTTCAATGTTTTTATTTTTTATTAATATTAATAGATAGTAAGCGTATAAATTTAAATTTTTTATTTTATTTGAATGAAATAATAAGTTGAGAAATTTTTAATCAATGAATAAATTTAAAGATGCTAGTTGGTTAGGTTGGAATGTCATAAAAAATTTAAAATCTAAAAAGTATTTTTTTAATTAAAAAAATTAAAAAATTAACATATTAAACTTTTAGGATGTACTTTTTCTATTAATTTGTTTATTAATAATTGAATTATAATTTAATACTCTTTATATCTTATAATTATACATTTTTTATTCATTTTAAATCATCAACTATTTAAATAAATTATTCATTTAATATATATTTTTATCCCAATGAATTAATTTTAGTAAAATAGAATTAATTGCTTTTTATTAGTAGAGAAGCATATGATGTATTAATTTTAATTTCTTACTTTATCCATTTTAATTAATTTTTAACATTTTTTATTTAATATATTTTTTATTATTAACAAATATTATATTTCAGTTATATTAATTATATATTTTTAATCTGTATAATATTGAAACTTTATTTAAAAGGCAGTTATTTCTTCATTGTTTATTATAAAAATAATAAATTTTATGTAACTAAAAATTTTTATAAATAAAAAATTTAAATAATTTTTACTTATTAAGAATAAATTCATAATTTTAGGGAGACAGGAATACATATTTTCCTGAATTCATACATTGATATTTCTGTGTTTAAAAAATTTTGAAGGATTTATTTATTTATTTTGGTTGGAGATTTATTTATTAGTTGAAGAAAACCCATTTTTCATGTCTTGGACACAAAGCAAGACGGCACACAAAAATATTTGACAGGCAAATAATTGAACAAACAAGTCAGTTACCAAAATGGGGCATTGCATCGGAATGCGACTAACAACTAATTTCTTTGTTAATTATCCAATGACTTGTTGGATTATAAGGGATCTATTTTCCCAACAATTGGTATCAGAGCCGATGGTTTGGTAAGAGCTTGAAGGCGGCGTAGGAATTTCTTTAAATTCTTAGTATGCTCTGTGGTTGCGGCTTTGTCCGATCTTCCACATCAGA
>CATIWM010026115.1:0-17822 GCA_949671775.1 Mallotus repandus | reverse complement strand
CATCTGAGTATAGTGTATTTCCAATCAGCACTATACGACCGAGTGTAATGTATTTTCAAATCAACACTATACGACTAATTATAAGTGTATCATCAAATCAACACTATACGACCGAGTATAGTGTATTTCAACACTATACGTCCGAGTATAGTGTATTTCAACACTATACGTCCGAGTATAGTGTATTTCCAATCAGCACTATATGACCAAGTGTAGTGTATTTCCAGTCAACTCTATACGTCCGAGTATAGTGAATTTCCAGTCAACACTATATGTCCAAGTACAGTGTATTTTCAAATCAACACTATATGACCGAGTATAGTGGTTTGCTAAATTAACACTATACGACCGAGTGTAGTGTCTTTTCAAATCAACATTGTATGTCCGAGTATAGTGTATTTTTAAATCAACACTATACAATCGAGTATAGTGTACTTTTTAAATCAACACTATACGTCCGAGTGTAGTGTGTTTTCAATTCAACTTAACACTATACGATCGAGTATAGTGTATTTCAACACTATACATCCGAGTATAGTGTATTTCCAATCAGCACTATATGACCACGTGTAGTGTATTTCCAGTCAACTTTATACGTCCGAGTATAGTGAATTTCCAGTCAACACTATACGTCCGAGTATACTGTATTTTCAAATCAACACTATACGACCGAGTATAGTGTCATGTCAAATCAACACTATACAACCGAGTTTAGTGTCTTTTCAAATCAACACTGTACGTCCGAGTATATTGTATTTTTAAATCAACACTATACGACCGAGTATAGTGTACTTTTCAAATCAACACTATACGTCTGAGTGTAGTGTGTTTTCAATTCAACTCAACACTGTACGACCGAGTATAGTGTATTTCAACACTATACGACCGAGTATAGTGTATTTTAAAATCAACACTATACGGCCGAGTATAGTGTATCTCAACATTATACAACTGATTATAGTGTACTTTCTAAATTAACACTATACGCCCGAGTGTATTGTATTTTTAAATCAACACTATACGACCGAGTATAGTGTACTTTTCAAATCAACACTATACGACTGAGTGTAGTGTATTTTCAAATCAACACTATACAACCAAGTGTAGCGTACATTTTAAATCAACACTATACGATTGAGTGTAGTGTATTTTCAAATCTACACTATACGACAGAGGATAGTGTCTTATCAAATCAACACTATACGATTGAGTGTAGTGTATTTTCAAATCTACACTATACGACAGAGGATAGTGTCTTGTCAAATCAACACTATACGACCGAGTGTAGTGTCTTTTCAAATTAACACTATACGACCGAGTCTAGTGTATTTTCAAATCAACACTACACGACCGAGTATAGTGTATTTCAATACTATACGTCCGAGTATAGTGTATTTTCAATCAACACTATACGACTGAGTATAGTGTCTTGCCAAATCAACACTAAACGACTAAGTGTAGTGTCTTTTCAAATCAATGATATACGTCCGAGTATAGTGTATTTTCAAATCAGCACTATACGACCGAGTATAGTGTACTTTCTAAATCAGCACTATTCGACCGAGTGTAGTGTATTTTCAAATCAACACTATTCGACTGATTATAAGTGTATCATCAGATCAACACTATACGACTGAGTATAGTGTATTTCAACACTATACGTCTGAGTATAGTGTATTTCCAATCAGCACTATATGACCAAGTGTAGTGTATTTCCAGTCAACTCCATATGTCCGAGTATAGTGAATTTCCAGTCAACACTATACGTCGGAGTATAGTGTATTTTCAAATCAACACTATACGACCGAGTATATTGTCTTATCAAATCAACACTATACGACCGAGTGTAGTGTCTTTTCAAATCAACACTGTACGTCCGAGTATAGTGTATTTTTAAATCAACACTATACGACCGAGTATAGTGTACTTTTCAAATCAACACTATACGTCCGAGTGTAGTGTGTTTTCAATTCAACTCAACACTATACGACCAAATATAGTGTATTTCAACACTATACGACCGAGTATAGTGTATTTTCAAATCAACACTATATGGCCGAGTATAGTGTATCTCAACATTATACGATTGAGTATAGTGTACTTTCCAAATCAACACTATACTACCGGGTGTTGTGTATTTTCAAATCAACACTATATGACCGAGTATAGTGTACTTTTCAAATCAACACTATACAACCGAGTGTAGTGTATTTTAAATTCAACACTATACGACCGAGTATAGTTGTCCAATCAACACTATACGACCAAGTATAATGTACTTTCCAATTCAACACTATACGATCGAGTATAGTGTACTTTCCAATTCAACATTATACATCCAAGTATAATGTATTTTCAAATCAAAATTCGTAAGCAGTTATGGATTGCAGAGCAACGAAAGGGTTCCAGCTAATCACGAATAGTTATGGACTGTAGCATCAAAGGTAGAGAACTTGCCAGCAATTATAGATTGCAGCAGTACAAAGCTTACATCATGGGACGATGAAAACAATGTTGCATGATTCAGTGTTATAGGCCAATGCTCTGTAACACGTCAAGTAAGTATCTAAACTCTGTGTTTTTAAGAAATTGTGTGCTTATTTGCTTTGCCACAATTTGTCAAGCAAACAGCGACAAAGGGGGGCAACTGTAAGCACCCAATTTCGGGATGACTAGAGTATGGATGCGAAAGAGGACTCCGATAATGAAAATTTGTCGCAAATAGGTCTCTAGTATTTGAATTTCGGATCCCAAGGCTTGATTGCATTTTTTATGGACTAAATTGAAAAGTCTCTTTTTCTTCAGAGTGGATTTCCGATCGGAATTCCAGATTTTTGATAAAAAATATAGAATTCTGATCAGAATTGTACTATTCTGATGCATGAATATTTGATTTTTTTGTAATTTTTATTTATTTTTCTTAAATTTGATTAGTTAAATTAAAGTGAGATAATGAGATAATGATTTATTTTTTATTTTTTAAATTATAATGATAATGATTGGAAAGAGAAATCAAAGCCTAGAACTGAGAAGATCAATACCGCAGATCTATTCAAACGGTGAATCAAACAAAACCTCTAAGGAACTAATCAATATTGCATAACCATATTTCATCCCTTTTCTTTCATCTTATTTATTTTCATTTAATTTCTTTTATTATTTGCTTTTTCCTTTTTTCCTTATATTTATTCTATTCATTTTTCATTTTTTTGTTTTGTTTCTTTAATGATGATGGTGGAAATGTTCTATGCCATGGAGATGGGATTGAACGGATTAAATCCATGAAGGTCCATGGAATGTCATGGATTAATCCCTGTTAAAATAACATAGTTTTAGGTTTATCATATTTTCTGTGCTTTAGCGGTAATTGCGTTGTGTATTTATTTTTGATTTTTGGGTATGTAACAATTATTGTACGTAGGGATTGTAATAGCCCCATTAGAGGGAATATAGTAAAATTTTAATTTTCTGCACTTAAAAATCAATTAGTAAATTAGGTTTATTTGGTAAAACCCTAATTAAAATCAATGATGACTTTAGTTAATTAGGATGCATGGAATTAAATTAGGGTTAGAGATCATTACTTGAATGCTTTTGTATGTTTATTCATTTATTTGGGCTTGTTTTTTTAATTTTTATTTGTTTTGGGCCCCAAGCCCATGTGTAGGTTTTAACTCACTTAATTAATAGGCTTTAAAATTAGTTTTAGATTTAATTAAAAACAACTTAGGCCCATTTAGGTTAATTTAGACTTTAGGCTCATTCTTTAGTTAAATAAAATTAACTTAGACTTAACTCAGCCCATTAATAAAGCCTTCTTCATAATTTGTAGACTTAGAATCATTTCATTTAATTAAAATTAATTAAAATTAAGCCCACTAATTTATTTCTTTTTCTTTTAAAATTTAATAGACTTAGACCCATTTTCTTTAGAATTAAAATAAATAGATTTAGGCTCACTAATCATCAAAATGTAAGCCCACTTTTAGTTCCATTTCACTTATAAATAAAATGTGTAGATTTAGTTAACTTAAAATAAAAATCAAATATAGTTTAAATTTAGGGACATTATGACTTGAATGCATTTATTATGTGCTTTTTCATGGATTGGTTGCCTTAGGCTTAGATGGATGTTCAATTAAGGTTTAATGAAATTGGATATAATTAGGGAATAAGATACTAATTAATAAAATAAATCTAAATGAACATAAGACTAAAAGAAGTTGGTATTCCATATCTAGAACTTCTGGTTGTGGTGCTAGATTATATTAGTGAATCGAGTTACCACCACTTTTGATTTGTCCTAGTTATTACCCTGGGTGGCGACTCCTCATCTCCACACCATGTCTTTGTGACAGTGGTTAGTGTGTTCCCTAGAGCCCTGAGCTCAAACAGTGTTGCGGTTGCAATAAACTTGGGCTCACGCTAAACCCCGCAGTCTATAGCTGCTACCAAGTTTTTCCTTTTCTCCAATCTGCCTGCTGTTTCTAGGTCTCTTGGGTTCAATCATCCTTTTACTTGTGAAGAATCCTTGCTTTCCAGGTTAAGATAGCTTCTTCTATTTGTGTTATTTTTGCTTTTTATAATTTTATGAGTTTGTAGTGCCAATGGCTCCATGAGAGCAAGTTAAATCATATATGTTTGAATCTAGGGTAGACGATGGTATGCTAGAATGGTATAGGTGTAGATTTAGGATTCCCCAAGAATATTTACTGCATACCATCGATAAAAAGGCACATGAGCCTTACCCTGATGCTTTAAAATGGTAGTATACCAAGACCAATTAGAGAGGGGGGGGGGGGGGGGGCTGAGATTCCCGATAGATCCTTTTGTGAAGCTATTTTTTAATAGATATAACATAGCACCTAGGCAACTACATCCTAATAGCTATAGAATTTTAACCGGGTATATAGAGCTTATGCATAGGGAAGGGAGAGACCCAGACTTTGACATGTTGCAGTTTATTTATAGTTTAAATAAGAAAAAGGGAGAGCTTACATTCTCTCTAGCAATTATTCTTAGTCTGAGCCTGTTTGTGAGACTTCCGGACATACCAAAGTCTTGGAGACATAAATATTTTGTGATAGAGCACCCAACTGAATTCTTCACTATCCAGCACTTATGGGTCGATGCTTTTCATGATGTAAAATTCTCAAGAAAGTTGCTTGATGAAGACTCAGGCTTAATAAGAAGACTTCATACTCAGAGCATGTTTGAGGGAATTTCAGTTGAGAATTGTTCTCAACGATATCTTTGAAGAGTATGTAACGAAAATTATATATTCTGACTCTTCTTTTCCTTTTTTGATTTGTAGATGGCTGACTATTATACTTTTGTGACTGGGATACTACTTTCAGATGCTAGTCTGGAGGAGCCGACCTTACACTGGGGTAAGAGGAGCCTATTGAGACTCTCGCTGAATGACATGTCGAGGTTGTATGAGAACCTCCAGTAGAACATCCTCGGAAAAGGGCTTTTAGGTCTTCCAAGAAACATGCCAGGGGAAAAGAAATTACCGAGGATGAAAAGGAATTGGCGGAGAATGTTTTCATCAAACGTTCGAGGCTTCTCAGGTGTCCAGATGCTAAAAAATGGATTCTGAACAAGATAAGTCCACTGAGTGTTTAGAATCCCCAAGTAAGAGACCAGTACGCCGAGTCTCTACGCCTATCGGATGACATCTAATAGTGGAGGGATGTAGGTATAGGCAAGCTATATAATAGCCTGATTACATATGCCTTGGAGGTAAAAAATTAGAACAGATCTTATTGCGGCAATGAGTATTGCTTAATATACTAACAATTCCTCCTCTACTTGTAGATGGCCTAAGGCCTATTGCTGGTTAAGGATGAGCATTTCATCCTTTAAAGTGAATACAACTTTAAAGATGCTAAGGTGGGCACCATTGCCGGGGATTACGAAAAGAAGCTTGGTGCAGCAACCCGTGCTTTAGAGCTTACAGAGGCACAAATTAATAAGGCTAAGTCTGAGGTGGAGTCTCGTGATGAAAAGATCCAAAATCTTGAACATACACAGGCCCATCATACTGAGAGGATGAAGGAGCAAGATTATGAGCTAGCCATGCTGAAGGAAAAGTTGAAGCAAGAGAAGGAAGGCCGAAAGGATGATGTGAAATCCTATCAAAACAGGGTGTCTGAGTTATTTAAGGTGTATAAATTTGAGCTTAAAAGGATTCTGCTTGCTCAGTGTCCTGATTTGGACTTTTTTGAGTGTGATAAGATAACATCTATAGACTTGGCGAGATTGGCTGCTGCTTATAAGGTTGCTAGTAAAGCTGCCAAGAAGCACCGAGCAGGCCCAAGAGTCTCTAAGAGGTCAACCACTTTTGAGGGGTCTTCCTCTGATCATCCGATGAATCCTAATCATCATGGGGAAGGGTCCTCAGCTGAAACTGGCCTTGCTACTGCTATCTCCATAGTGCCCAAGACTCCTGCTTTGAAGGATGCCAATGCTTCTACTGAAGTTAGCTTAGTGCCTTCTGAATCTAAGGCTAATGTAAATACTTAGGTTTTTTTTTGTAAAACCAATTATGAAGGAATGAAATGGCACTTCTTTATTGAAGCTTATCTCTCTTTCTTTTTTTTTTAGTATAATTTCTTTTACTGATAGTATTTCCTAAGGCTATTCGAGCTCCTATATCGAGGCAATTCTTTTCCTTGCACATTTTTTATCTTGTATGCACCATTTGTGATTTTTTCGATGACTTAATATGGGCATTCCAAATTAGGTCTGAGCTTGCTAGTTTCAGAGCTACCTTTGCCTATATCTGTTCTTTTCAGGATGAGGTCTCCGACTTTGAACTACTTTGGTCGGACATGTTTATTATGATATCCAGCTATTCTCTGCCTCTATGCTTCCGAGACTTTGTATGCTCACTCCCTTTGTTCTTCAAGCAAGGCTAAGCAAATTCGAGTATTGAGATTGTTAATGTCTAGATCCAACTCTCCAGAGACTTGGTAGCTTTGCGAACCAATTTCCATAGGAATAACTGCATCCATTCCGTATGTAAATCTAAAGGGTGTTTCTCCTGTTGAGCCTCTAGGTGTTGTTCTATACTCTCAGATGACATTGTTGAGCTCTTCTACCTAGTTTCCCTTCTTTTCGTCCAATCTCTTCTTTAGCCCTTGCATAATGATTTTGTTGGTAACTTTCGTCTGCCCATTTATCTGAGGATGAGCTATTGAAGTAAATCTGAGTTTGATGCCCAATTCTGAATAGAATGCCTTAAATTTCTTATTGTCAAACTGCTTACCATTATCTGTGATCAAAGTGTGTGGTATGCCAAATCTGCAAATAACTTCTTTCCAAAATAAATGTTGTATCCGAGCCTCAGTAATGGTTGGAACAACTTCCACTTCTACCCACTTTGTAAAGTGATCAATTGCCATGATCAAGAACTTCTTCTAAGACATAGAAACTGGGAATGGACCCAGGATATCCATTCCCCAAATAGCGAAAGGCCATGAACTTCCAATAGGATACTGAATGTTGGAGGGTTTATGAGTAAAATGGGCAAACTGCTAACACTTAGTGCATTTTTGAACTAGCTGGAATGCATCCTTGGACATATTAGGCCAGTAATAGCCTTGTAACAATACTTTTTGGACCATGGAATTTTGAGCTTCGTGAACTCCGCATATTCCTTCATAGGTTTCTCTAAGCACATTTTGACCATGGATGTGATAGTGACCTTCTATAAAGTTCACCATTATACATGGAGTAATGCGCAGCTTTGATCTTCAAATCTTCAATTTTCGCAATTAAACTTATCTTCAGGTAGGATTCCATGTTCTAGGTATTGTATGATTAGCTTTATCCACTCAGCCACCTCCTGGGCGCTCATTACTTCTTCTTCCTTGATGCTCAATTTGGTAAATTCCTCAGTTAACTCAAGTTCTTTAAACACCTGGTTTTCTTCAGATGCTAACTTGGCTAAAAAATATGCTTCTGAATTCTCACTTCTGGGAATTTGCAATATTTCCCATTAGCCCCCTTTATGCTCCAGCTTCTTTAGGAGCTGCTTGGCTTTTTCCATATATCTTACCATGTTTAGATCTTTGACCTGGTATGTTCTTTTGACCTGGTTAACCCCCAGTTGGGAGTCAGAATAAACTTTAAGATGTTCAGCTCTGACTTCTATTGCTAGCCAGAGTCCTGTAATTAATGCTGGCTGCATTATTGGTGGCATTGTATCTGATTTGGACTGCATATTTGATTTTTAATTTGCTCTACCCAATTAAGACAACTTCAGCTCTAGATCCTTGAGCTCTGGATGCTCCATCTATGTATAGTTTCCGCTCTGAGTATGAGAGGGAAATGACTTCTTCGAATTTCATCTCTTGTATGAAATCTGCTAGAGCTTGAGATTTTATCTGCCAATGGGGCTCATAGCTGATGTTAAATTCTCCTAAATGAACTGACCATTGGACCAATCAACCTAAAGTTTCTAGTCTTTGGAGAATTTTCTGCAAGGGGAAATTAGTTCTGACAACTATGGAATGTGCTTAAAAATACTGTCGGAGTTTCTTTGATGTGTGGACAATTATCATGGCGAGTTTATCTAACATAGGATACCGGGTTTTCGAACCTCTGAAGATCCTGCTGACATAGTATATCAGAATTTGCTGACTACCTTCTTCCCGGACTAACACCGAGGCAATGGATTCATGGCCAATAAAGAGGTACAAGACTGCCTTCTTCCTAGACTAACACCGAGGCAATGGATTCATGGCCAATAGAGAGGTACAAGTATAAGATTTCACCCGGAACTGGTCTGCTGAGTAATGGTAATGAAGTCAGGAAATTTTTTGATTTCTTTAAATATTGTCTGACACTCGTCATTCCAATCAAATTTCTTGGAACACTTCAAGGCTCGGAATAATGGCAGGCATTTCTTGGCTAAACATGAGATGAACCTTCCGAGAGCTGTAATCCTGCCATTGAGTTTCTGAAGCTTATTCAGCATTTTGGGAGCTTACATATTTAGAATGGCTTCCATCTTTTTTGGGTTTGCCTCTATGCCCCTATGTAAGATCATAAATCCCAATAACTTCCCTGCCTTTACTCCGAATACACACTTGTCTTGGTTTAGCTTGATCTGATACTTATCTAGTATGTTAAGTATCTACTCGAGATCTCCAGCATGCTGCTCTACTATTTGGCTTCTAACAATAATATCATCCATGTATACTTCTACAATTTTCCAGATGTGGTCTTGAAATAAATGATTCATCAGCCTTTGGTAGGTTGCTCCAACATTTTTTAATCCAAATGGCATGACCTTATAACAATAAAGGCCTTCATGAGTAATGAATGATGTTTTCTTCTCATTTTCCTTCTTCATGAGGATCTGATGGTATCCTTGAGCGGCATCAATGAAACTGTAGTGACAATAACAAGCTGTTAGATCTACCAACTGATCAATTATTGGTAATGGATAGTTGTCTTTGGGGCATGCCTTTTTAAGGTCCATGTAGTCAACACACATTCGGTACTTCCCATTAGCTTTCCTGACTAACACCATATTAGCTACCCACTCCGGGTGTGTGACTTCTCTTATGAATCCGGCGTCTAAAAGCTTTTTTGTTTCTTCGGCAATCACTTTCTGCCTCTCATATGTAAACTTCCTTTTCTTCTGGATTACTGGTTTCATTCCTGGTAGAATGTTCAGGCTATGCGACACAATTTGAGGGTCCACCCCCACAATTTTGGTTGTTGTTGAAGCGAAGCTATTAGAGTGTCTAGTAATAACTTTGCCAATATTTTTCCTAATGTCTTTATCAAGCTTGCCTCCAATTATGATAGCCTTTTCTTTTGTGATATGCAATCTTTGGACCTGCTCAACTAGCTCTGGATTGGCACCTTATTTTTCAGTTTCTAAAGATGCCAAAGGAACAGCTTCCAGTTGAGGTTTAGAAGCAAATTGATAACACTGTTGAGCCATTGATTGATCTCTGAGTGTGGTTATGACTCAGTGTTCTAGAGGGATCTTTATGGTTAGCCTTTTAATACTCGTGGCTGCATCAATCTTGTATAAGATGGGTCTTCCAATGATGCTGTTATTAGCAAATGGAAGATCCACGATGTTGAACAAGGATCAAGCTGCTTTTGAATCTCCTGTTTCCCGATTGTTGAATTCTATTTCCAGTTCTACTACTCCCATAGGCTGGGTTTTTCCCTTGCAGAAGCATGTGATGGGGTTTTTAATGATTTTGAGATCAGTAACTGAGCCTCCCTCCCATAGCCTGGTAAGTGCTCCATGAGAGTGCGTTGACAACACTTCCCTTATCAATTAAAAGCCTTTTCACCAGATAATTTCAGATGTATGCACTTACGACCAGGGCATCATTGTGAGGATGCCAGGCATGTTCTCCGTCTTCTGGTCTGAATGTGATAGTTAGCCTTTGCAACTGGATTTCTTCTCTCCGAGATTGTTTCATCCTTTTTTATTTAGGTGCTTCTCCACCAATTATCATATTAATGACTCTAGCCACTTCATTCTGAGCCTTCTTTGTTTTGTACTTGTCGCCATTCTCGTCTTTGGAGTCTCATTATCTCCTATTTGTATTAGTAAATTTATCGAGTTTGCCATTTTGTATTAATTGCTCTATGGCTCTTTACAATTCTCGACAATCATCAGTGTCATGTCCATACTCTCGATAATATTGACAATAGAACCTTCTATCTACCATTGCTCTCTTGTTAAGACTCAACCTTCTTGGTATGGGTATTCCCACCCCATTTGCTCTAATCCACATAAGGACTTGCAATTTCAGAGCATTCAGGGGCATATAGTTTTCAATTTCCTTTCTGAATCCACCTGCGGCGTCTAAAATAAGGACGTTGGGCTCTAGGGCTCCTTAGGTTGGATCTTTCTTCCCTTTTAAAGGGTGGTCTGTCATCATCCCATCGTAGCCTGCCTTCTGTCTTCATCGAGTTTTATCAGTTTCATTGCCATAGACATGACTTCAAAGAAAGTTGTTGGCTCTTTAGTCATAATCTTATCTTTGAGCTTCCCTAATCATGTCCTATTCTTCATAGCCTCTATTGGCACTTCATCATTTAAATTCTTGATCTACATAGCGACCTTGTTGAATCTATCAATGTAACTCCTTAGTGACTCCGAAGCTTCTTGTTTGCACATTCTGAGATCATTTACATTCTTTATGGGTGGAACATTAGTGATGAACCGAGTTTTAAAATTCTCAACTAACTCTTCAAAGGACGAGATAGAGTTCTTAGGAATTTAATGAAACCACTTTTGAGCAGTCTTAATAAGGGTGTTGGGGAAGACGCGGCATAGGATCCCGTCATTTACATTCTGAAGCATCATCTTAGTTTGAAATGAAGAGATGTGAATGATCGAATCTCCTGTTCTGTCGAATTGATCCAGTTGAGGTAGCTTGAATTTAGAAGGGATCTCGGTTTTAACAATCCTGCTTAAAAAGGGTGTTGTTCCTTCTAAGACGCATTTATCTTTTTTTCTCGGCTCTGTCGGGGCTTTCTGAATTACTTGTTCTACCTTTTAAACTATATGGGAGTCATCTAAGGCAAGACAGTTTGTGCTTAATCCTTCCAGATCTTTTTGAGCTCATTTATCTCCTCCAAGGGCGCTCTGAGTTGCGACAGGTGGTATGATCGTATTATTCTCTAGATTAGCAGTCCCAGGATTATTTTCTTTAATTAAGGCATTTAATTGTTGCTGCATGAGGGTTATCTGGGCTTGGATGTTTTGCATCATCACCTCTTTATTTATGGTAGGTAGATTGAGTGTTTGAGCTACTGTGTTGAGGTCTGGCATATTTGTAATCAGTGCTCTAGAAAGGCTTGGAAAAGGCACAAAAGGGATGGGTCTGCTAGTATAATGCAGAGGAGCATAATAAGGAAAGCTTATGTTGGGTGTTACCCATCCATGGGTGACTCCATAAAGAGGGATTTGGGATGACGGTCCCCATGACAAATAAGGGCCAATGGGTCAATTGGTAAGATAGGGGCGGACGGGTTGATGGGGAGAATAGGGGCTGATGGGTTGATAGATAGCGGAGTGGAAGGTTGATAGGAGATTTTGTGTCTTAAGCTGCTCCTAGGAAATTAATTTGAGTATCAGCAGCTAGTAGGCTTGATGCCATGGTGTGAACTTTACTTCAGTTCGGTAGATAATATGGCTTTAACTCAAAAGTTTCCCATAGATGGCGCCACTTGATAACTTGATTTCGGGACCTCCAAGCTTGGGTCCTGCAAGTGATCAACAAGAGCAAGGTGAGATGTGGGGTTTTCTCCACAAACCCTCATATTCTTAAGTTAGGAAGGTTAGAGAGAGAGTTTAGAGAGATAAGAACTTAAGAGAATAGAATGAATAATTTGAGGGGATGTGAGGAGTATTTATAGAGAATGGGATGCTCAAATCTGAGAGGAATATGATTCCTCTTCCTTGTAGGATTTGTCCTTGTTTGAGGTAATTCCTCTTGATCTGAAAGTCCTCCGAATGTGGAACTTTTCTTAATGAGGAAAACTGTTTCCTACTTGAATTTGATTTTTATTGTTCTGCAAGTTACTCTAATTTAGAAATACAAGTTTATTAATTTGAATAAAAATATACTTGAGGGGTATCAACACATATAAATAGATTTTGAACTTTTTTAAGAAAATGAGAATTATAGGGTGGGAGGCTTCATCAAATTTCTATCATATTCCATAAATATCGTTCCTTTATGATTCGCTCATTTCAATTTGAAAAAAAAAAAAACTTCTTGATAAAAAATATAATAAGCTACATATCTATAAATCTAAAAGTATTTCTTTTTGTCAACTATAATTTTTCTCAATTAAAAAAAGAGTAACATCTTTAAAAAAAAAAGCAAAATAAGAATATAAGCTAAATTTAATACTTATCATAATAAATGAAAAATAAAAAAAAATTCATTTTTCGCTAAAAATAACCAAAAATGGCCTTCCTGAACAATATTAATACGTACAAGCAGAGAAAAAAATTGAGAATTAAAAAAAATATATTAATAATAGTTCATTAAAGCTTTTATGTAGAAATACAATTCATCATTTTTTCGATGTGAATTTGAAGTGCTATAAATTTTTATACTATTCTTCGTTATGAAATTAAGTGTCTATCTAGCTATAATTTTTTTTATTTTATTCATATTATTGTACACATTTGATATGGTGCTTTGACATAAGGAGATATTAGTTTGATCGTTAATTACTTTTATTTATATCTAACTAATTTTGTTTAGTCACACTAAATTTATTACACTTTATTATTAAATGAACTAGTTGATAGTCCCGCATGATGCACGGTTGTAATTTATTTTTTTATAAATTTTAATAAATATTTCAATATTTTAGAATAATAAAAAAATAATTTTACATATATATATATATACACACATGATAAGTTTACATAAATAAAAAAATAATATTATAAAATTAAAATTAAAAAATAAAGATGAAATCGGTTGTAATTGTTTTTATAAAATTTTAATAAATATTTCAATATTTTATAATAACAATAAATTAATTATATATATATATATAAACACATGATAAGTTTACATAAATAAAAAAATACTATTATAAAATTAAAATTAAAAAATAAAGATGAAATAAACATTTAAGCATATTTCAAAACATTTAACCTCTATCTGAATTCAATTGGAGTACATACCGAAAAAAAATTGAAAACTTTATTATCTTTATAATTAATTAGTTATTTATTATTGTAATTGATTTTTTAAAAAAAATTAAAAAGTTCAATAACCATTTATTATTATAATTTATTTTAATATCATATAATTTATTTGCCAGTTATCAACTAATTTTTTAGTTTGAATTAATAATCAATTCAATTTATATGTTGTTTTTATTATTTTAACTAGACGTAAGTCCGCATAAAAATATAAATAAAAAATATTATGTAAAAATATTTTGATTTCTAATAAAATTAAAAGATACAATTGAAAAAGAAATTATATATTGTGTTGCAATACAATTGGAAAGGAAATTATATATTGTGTTTCAACTTATAAAAAAAATTAAAATTTCTATTAATTCACTTCTTCTCTTTTAATATGAAAAAATTGACAAATAATTAAAATGTTTCATCTTTTATTAAACAATACTAATAGATCGGTCATGGCATTGCAATTATTATTTTCATTAAACAAAATCTTAAATCCATTTTTTTAAAATAATGAAAAAATTAATTTTATTCGGCCGAGTTAATTAAAATGTTAGTCTATAAATTCTGTTATCAATAAAAATTAATATGCCACTGCAATTTTGAAAAGAAAAAAGGTCATAAAATCACATTCACCATACAACACATTTTTTCTCAGCATTGCAATATAAAATAATACACCTGTGAAAATTACATGCCAAAGAGAGAGTAATTACAGGATTTCAGCTAATAGAGGACAATATTAATTTTCAATTACAACAAAGCAACAAAGACATTAGATCAGCCATTGATAAACAAATGGACGAATGTAATATTCAGTTGCACAACACTTGTCAATAAATTAAATGTTTTAAAAATAAAATGACACACCCAAATAACTATTCAATTGAAAATAATGAAAAAAATAAAATACTCACAAAATTTTGATGAAAAATTATTAATTTCATGCCATACTTTTCCAAAACTTTCTCATGGCCAACATTAAAAGGTACTGATGGTATCACAGGATCACCCCTTGTAAAGAAAAGCAAGTTTTAATCGAGCTCCATATAATCCAAAATTCTAGGCACCAAAGCATCAACTCCAAGTTTTGAAAGGAATCTAAAAGGTTATTTCTAAAATTGATAAATTGGCCTTTTAAGAATAAGAAGAGTAAAGAAACTGAAACTTAAGGGAAGTAGAGAAAAGGAACCGAAAAAAAGAAGAAATGGAAGAAAAAAAAAAGGAAGTTGTAGAGGGAGAGGCTGCAATTGCAATGAAATTGACTTTTTAAGGAAGAAGAATAGAAAAGAAACTGAAGTAAAGTGAAAACCATGTAACAGAAAAAATAAAATAAAGAAATTAAAGAGAGGCAGTAGGAAGAGATGGTGGAACATATATTTAATACACTTTTAGCAGCACTGCTTGGTATAGATGATACGATACTGCAACCAATGCTCTACTACTTTTCATACCTTTCCTCCATCAAAGCTTTTGAAGACCCTCCATTTTCCACTAAGTGTAACTTATGTAATTGAAATAAATTAAATATGCAGACAATTAAAAGAACCCAACATCATTATAATGCAACCATAATGAAGAACACCTACAAATCATAGAAAGTGCCACATGGCATTACATGACACTAATATCATGACTTGGCATAATTCTTGCACTTAGTTTTTATATATTTATATAGAAGATTGTTAACCAATTGGCTATTTATTGTTGTATTTTATTCTAATCTTATATAATTAATTAGTTAGTTATTGTCTAATTATTTTTTGATTCTTAATTAATACTCCATCTATTCCTAAATAATTGTCGCTTAAGGTTTCTTCACATAGATTAAGGAATGTATATAATATATGTATAAAATATTATACTACCCTTATAATAATTATTATCTTTATATAGAGTTTCAAAATGAGTAGATATCTATTCAATTAATTCTCCTATATTAAATAAGGGTGAAATAGGGAAAAAAGTAGTTAAAATTTATTGATAACTTAAAACAACAATTATTTAGGAACAAAATTAGACTTCTAAAACGATAATTATTTAGAAATAGAGGGAGTAACTATTTTATTTAGGTACTTTTATAGTAGTATAATTTTAGTTTACAATTAATAGGACACTTATTATTGCATTCCATATAATTAAATTAGTTGCACTCACTAATATGTGAGTTACATTGTCCAATGATGGTACATTAAAATCATATAGAAAAACTACATAAATTAAACTAAAAAATTAGCACATTAATATGTTTAAAAAGTGAAAAATAAAAATTAAAGAAATTATAAAAATCAAATAAATGTAGTTAGAAATATGAACCCAATTATCATAGATCAAGTATATTGTCTATGAAATCAATGCAATCCAAAGGTAATTGTCAAGATAACATCTCCTACTACAACTCACCTACTGATTTCGGTTTACAGTACTTATGTTAGTTGTTGTATCATCTATTATTGCTTTGTATTTATACTTGATATTCACATAGTAATACACTACTTTTCACTCTCCAATCATTATTCTGACTTGGTATCAGAGAAAACATTAAAAAAAATGTCTTCCTTGTCATTTTCTTCTTCTTCTTCCTCACCTTTCGCCTCTTCTACCACCTCCCATACTGTCACTTCTTCTCTTCCCTCCCTCTTCTCTCCTTCTTCTTCCACAACATCATCTCAAGTCAATCATACTTTCTCAATCAAATTGACTTCCAAGAATTATATTCCTTCGAAGCTGCAATTTTCTCTCTTGCTAAATTTCTATAACCTTCATGGCCTTGTTAATGGTACTGAAGTTACTCCTCCAAAATAAGTTCTTGATTCTAATATAGGTCAACTTCTTCCAAATCTAAAATATAATCTCTGGTTTCACAAAGATCATTTTTTGTTCTCTTGGTTGCTATCTTCCATATCCAAGGAAGTATATCCTCATCTTATTGGTCTCAATTCCTCTACTGAAATTTGGCAAGCTTTGTCTATAGCATATAGGGTCATCAGTAATGCCCAGAAAACATAAATTCACATTGAATTGCATAACCTTTCGAAGGGAGAAAAGACAATATCCCAATATCTTTACCAAGCCAAAGCTTTGGCTGATTCTTTAACCTTGGCTAGTCAGGCTATAACTTCATCAGAATTCAATGCTATTGTCTTCCAAAAATTGAGTGCTGAGTATAATAGGATAATCAGTGCTTTGCAACAATAATCCGATTCACTTTCTTTTAATGAACTTCACTATTAGCTTGTCTCCTATACTGAAATCTCAGTAATCTGAAGTTCCCACTATCAATTTTGTACAATGTGTTGGTCCCTCTTCACCATCATCATTTTCTTGGACTGTTGCTTATAATCAAGGCCGATCTTTAAATCAGGGTGGCCATAGAGGTTACAATAATTCATCCAATTCCTTTGCTTGTCAGATTTATGGATTTACTAATCATATTGCACTAAATTATTGTCGAAGATTTGATGCTAATGCTGCACCTCGACCTAGTTTTTCATTCAATTTGGCAAACCGTAATTTTATTGACTCACAAGCGAACATGCAGGCAAATCTCTCTTCGGTTCAGACTGCCCAAGTCTGCTTTCTACACCTACCTCGGCTGCTTCAATGGCTTGGTATCCTGACACAGGAGCGACACATCATATCACTTCTGATTTATCTTCTCTCAGCATTTTAAATGAATACAAAGGTATGGAAAAATTAATTGTTGGTAATGGTGATGCTTTGCAAATTGTTAACATTAGACATGGTGTAGACGACAGGGTTTAGCGCACACCCAAGTTTATTGCAACCACGACACTGTTTGAGCTCAGGGCTCTAAGGAACACACTACTATATCACAAAGACAAAGCGTGGAGATGAGGAGTTGCCACCCAGGGTAATAACTAGGACAAATCGAAGGTGGTGGTAACTCGATTCTCTAATACAAGCTAGCACCACAACCAGGAGTTCTGGATACAGAATACCAACTTCTTTTAGTCTCGTGTTCATTTAGGATTATTTTATGAATTATTATCTTATTCCCTAATTACATGCAATTTCATTAAACCCTAATTGAACATTCATCTAACCCTAAGGCAACCAATCCATGAAAAAACATATAAAAAATGCATTC
>CATIWM010026089.1:0-20425 GCA_949671775.1 Mallotus repandus | reverse complement strand
GTATGTTTTTGTACTTTGAATATAAGAGAGCCTCCTCTTCCTTCAAGAAAAATGAACTCTTCTTTTCACCCTCCTTTTCCCTTCTCAAGTTTTTTTTTTCTTTTTTACTATGTTCTCTTTTTCTTCTTTGTATTCTCTCTTTAGTGTCTAACCTCTTTTCTTCAAACCCTTAAGTCTTCTACTTAAGCTCTTTTCTTTCTCTCTTCCTAATTCCCCAAAAATGGTGCCACCTAGCCTCAATTAATCATTTCCCCTCACCTCCTTATCTTCTCCCCACCTTCTCTCCATTGAAAGTCATCCTTTCATGCCCAAATCTATAGGCTAAAGATTTGTGGGTCCCCTTTTGGTGTATGGGGCCAAAATATATTAAAATGCATTTAATGTAAAGTTAGGTTGGCTACTGAAGAGGCGTCGCCTCTTTGAGCCTAGGTTGAAGGGGCGACGTCCTTTGGGAAGGGGTGATTGCCTCTTCACTAGGCTTGGTCTGGTCCTAGGCCAATGGGCTTGGGCCTCCCTATTTCCTTTTTAATTTTTACTAATTCATGTCTTTCGTATTTTTAATTTGATAAATTGGACCTAATTAGTTAATAAATTAAAGTTTTTGGGGTGATTTAGCTAAAAAAGTTTTTTTAGACTGAATTGGATTTTTCTGAAAAGCTAATATGGGCTAATTGGCCAAATTTGCCAAGTTGGTGGGATACTTGTCCAAAAAGTTAAAATCTGGGTCAATTGACCATTGCAACCAAGTTCAGGGGGCAAATTGCTACTGTATGCATAATCCACTACTGTTCAGTAAATGGACCAGCCACCCTTGCAAGGGTGTGAGCCACCTGGTTCGCTTAACGATAAAACTATGAAACATATTCATCAAGATTTGAGATTTCTACTCAAATCCATTAACATACATGTATTAGATAAAAAAAATGTTAATTTTTAGCCAAAAATCACCTAAAAAAATCAATGGCAGAAGAAAGAAGACCACGAGCATCTACATAGAAAAAGCAAGGAGAGGAAAAATGAGAAAAACCTTTGTACATCTTTTGGAATTTGTATTAAATATGAAAATTTTGATTCATATGAACTCATTTTATCTTTTAAAATCATACTTGAACATTATTTTATGGTTAGTGATAACTTCATTCTAAATTATAAACACTCAATTTTCAGGGAAAAACAATGGAAAATAAGTTGGTTCTGCCCTTTCTCTTTTCATTCCTCTCTCCCTAAGTGGAGAGGGCAAAACTCAAGCTAATGATGGCTTGTGAAGTTATAGGCAGATGTTTGTATAAGCTTTTTTACATGTAAAGTTACGTTTTTTGCGAATGCAGAAAAGAAAAGGATCATCACACACAAGAAGAACATTTGTCATGGTCCAAGCAAATCAATTTCCGTAAGTACTATGATTACACAAGAATTTTTAAGAAAAGAGGCATCTGGGAACAAAATCAGCATCCATCTCCGGCCTAATAAATATAAAAGATAAACATCAATGGATAAGAAGGATCCATGCAGTATCCCTGGAAAGCGTTCTTAGACCAGCACCATCAAATTTCTCACCGTCTTAACTGGTAAATTCCTAAGTATTTATACAACATATCGGTAGGTGATATATCGTCCCGCAGTCTCACTTGGTCTGATAATCTTCACAACTTGCCCACGTTTCAGCCCATAATATCTAGCAATTGGATCGGAAACCTGAATTCGAGGCAACTGTACAATAACAAATTAGCATTAGATACAAACATTATTAACAGAACAGCAAATGTGCATTTGCATTTTGACATTGCAGGTTACAGGATTGAGTGATATTGGCTTCCTTAAATATGATTTCACTGACCTGTGTTTCTTTAACAGTGTATCTCTCCAGTAACGTCTTTTTTTCTTCATTTGTAAGCACTTGATGCTCTGGTACAAGAACATGCTCTTTGATGTTGACCAGCAGTTCTGACTCCTGTATCAGGGAAGTTGAAAGGCATCAATATGCTTTCTATTCTAACATTCAGTTTGATAGAGGAAAGAGGTTGCAATGTGTTACGGTATTTTTGGGTTAAACAATTAATGGATGAGAAATAAGTAGCAAGGGAACCAGATATTCCATGCCATATGATGGAGATTTCATCAAAAACAGCATTTTGGAACCTAAGTGAGACTTAAGTGTGAGTTCATTTTTGAATTTTGAAGCGGTAGTAACCAATTTGCTAAACTACCATGTTCCATTCAAACTCATAGGTTCCTCCAATGACTTCCAAAATTTATTTCATTGGTGGATGAGATATGATCCTACAAGTAATAGAAACACATACAAAATCTTTCAGAAGAAAGGAATATTAACAGGAAGGATGCAGTAGATTAATTGCGAACATAAACCCACACTTATGAACATGACTGCCAGAAAAGGAAGGAAAAGTGAGGAAAAAAAAAAAAAGCTGTTTGTGAATAAACTGTTAAGAGAAGATGGACATATAATGCATTGAAAAGGAAATAGATTGATGTCTACGTTAACTCATAACTTTGTTGGACAGTCTGAATGATAAAAAACTAAGTATCATGTCTGTTATCATGCAACAATATGAATTTTCCATGCAGCAGCTATTTTTACCTGGAAGACCTCCAAGTGGAATTTTGAAGCTATCTCAGAAATGCACGTCCGAGCAAATGGAGTCAGATTCTGTTGAACCACCAAGATTGCTCTGAAAACATTCTCATTTTTCATGCGATTGGTATACGTCTTCATCGTCTTGACACCAACCTTCGATTCCTCAGGAAAAAAAATATAAATCTGGTACAGAAGCCAACAAGGTGATTAGCGACAGAAAAGACTTAATACAATTAGAGACAACCAAAAAAAAGTGCTGGCATAAACAAGACTCAAACTCATGCACCCTCCTTAGCCAATCTCAGATGTCTAATTAATTTCATTACAGCATAGACACAATACATACTTGCAACAATTTTGAAAGATCAAATTTTTAGTAAAAAGATATTAAAAAAATGAATTTATGACAAGATTCAGCCCTAAAAATAAACAGCATGTACCGAATCAGAGCCATCACGCTTTGATTTGTTCATGGTAAGATCTTCCCTCTTCATGTTATCATTATATCTTGCAGAAAGCTGTTGCCTTGTGGTGTTGATTTCAGAATCTGCAACTAAATAGCCCCTATCCTTGAGCATTTGCAGCACTGTCTTCCTTATTCTGCAAAGCCTCTTAATTTCATCCTCTGATAAAGTCATTTTCTTTTCACTGAAAAAAGAAAAAAAGTTATAAAAACAAAGCCCGTCAATATGCACAAACTACTCCAAACTTAACATTACAAAAAGGAATAACTTAAACCGAATAAAAATAACAGTCAATGCTTCACTGAGGCAAACCATCAAGCAGCATAAGGGTTATAAAAAATTATCTAAAAATTCTCTATGTTTTGTTTAATTAGAATGCTAAATAGTGACGTATTGAGATTCAAAATGAACTAAGTGGCTTAATGAAACATAAAATTATTTAAAAGATTTACCAAAATAAAACCTTAATTCTACAGAAACAAGCATAAACGCGTAAACCCTAGCAGAGAAAGGGTTTAGCTTACCTCTCTCTCTCTCTCTCTCTCTGTGTTACGAGCTTAGACGAATGATGGAGACGATAAAAGGAAGAGAGGTAGGAAGCTCTGTGGGGTTTTCTGTTTCGCGTTTGTTACGATGGGCATGGGCGGCCAATTGCGAATTGAGAAGCTTTCGCGATTATTATACCAGGTTTGGGCGAGCGGGGTTCTAGCGCAGTTTAATTACTAACATATCCCTGCTAGTGCTAAATTCTAACAGTTGTTGTGTTTTGGTTGGAGTTTGCCTTTAGATACACTTCAGTACCTGATATTTTAAAATTCACAAGTTTAGTTCTTCATATAATCATGTTTTGGTTTTCGATGTTAAATTTAAAATACATTTTAATCTCCAAAAACTTTAAGCCCTTATTTGGTTCAATTCTGCCAAAAAATTCACTTCATTTGCAAATGAATTGTTATTAATGAAGTATGTTTAATTCAAATGAATAGTTTATAGATTTCATTTCAAATGAATTTCATATTTTATTATATTGTGTTTGGTATAAATTTAGAAGGAAAAAGTACAAAAAAATACCCTGTGATTTGAACCCTAATCAACTTTCACCATGTGGTTTGAACCCTGACAAACTAGTATCCTGAGTTTCATTCCGTTAGCAAATCAAGGCAAATCAGCTAACACCATTATAAATGCTGATGTGACAGAGGGTATTATCGTCTCTTCACAACAATTTTTCCACCGTGGCTTGCAACAAAAAATAAATACAAAAAAAAGCATGTAATCTTTAAGTGAAATTCCTAAAACTAAAAAATGACAAACGAATTTCTTTTGCTTCTTACAAATCTAATCGTTCTCCTCTTCATCACCGCCATCTTTTCTTCTTCTTCTGCTTCTGCTTCTCTAGCAAATTCATATGCGAAGCTTCATCGCGTAAAAGAGAGGGAAAGTAGCGCCTGAACAGAGGAGGAGGAAAAGACAGCGGCCCCGTCTCATGTGCAGCCACGAAGCGGCGGCTAACATAATCCGGCGAAGCGATGACAGCGTACGTAGATGAGGTGAAACTGCAGTAGTGGGAGTCATGGCCACCGCATTTGGCTTAATTTTTGCTTTGCTAAATTAATTCTCTTTTTGTTTTTTGATTTTCTTGATTTTGTGTAAATGACACCGTTAATTGTTATAATTTCATCTTTCTTTTTTTTTTATTTAGGATTTGTACTGGATTTTGAAATGTTGTTGTTGATTTTTTTTTTCCTTAAAAAAACTGAGCAGTTCATTATCTGAAGTTTGATCATATTTAAATTTTCACTATTTTTATTTTATCATGAAGAGCTAAAAAAAAGAAGAATGTTGTGAATGAAGCTAAGGGAGTTTGTTGGACTTGAAGGAATTATCACTAGTTCAGTGAAGTAGTGGAACATGTCCTGGAGACCACTCGATGGGCTTGAACTAAAAATTTTTAGATGTGGGATGAATGATGGTTATTGAATTCAATAACTTTATGTGGGTTATTAAATTTCACTTATGGGTTATGGTCATTGCTATGGAAGTGAAAGAATTATCTGGATTATGATTATGGTGGTCAGCAGAGGAGGAGAAGTAGAAGACAGCGGTGATTTGAATGATAATTCATTTATATAACATTTAAATATTTAATTAATATATAATTTATAATTAACATATAATTTAATTAATATATATAATATATAATTTTAACTAATATATATATATTATAATAATAATAATAATAATAATAATTTTAGGCGGCAGGGTCAATCGCGCGTCTAAGTGTTTGACGACCGCGACACTGTGTGGGCTCAGGGCCTGCTAGGAAATACAAAATGGGCTTGTGGCCCAAAATAGAAATAGAGTCGCCACCCAGATAAGAGTCGGGACACACTATACAACAATTGGATTCTACGGAGGTGCCTAGAAGCCGTCATTAGAGATCGGGTTCGGAAATTGGATATGGGCTTTTGGAATGCCCACCCAATCTTATGATTGGCCTCTGTTTGTATTTTATATTTTATTACCTTTTTTATTGTTAAATTATCTCCTTATTATCATGTGAATTGCAATCATTTCCAATCTTACATTTTGATCCATCTTTGCACATTAGTCCTATTTCATGCTTATAACCCGAGTATTCAATCAAGCAATAAATTACGCAAATACATATTAAATAAATGGGAAAGGGATTAGGGATTACAACATTTTACTTCAAATAAATGTAAAATAAACTACAAATAAATCAGAAATAAACCAAAAGTAAACCAATAATAAATCAAGAATTAAATTATCAAGAAATCCTCTCAGGAACTAATTAAAGGAGTAAATATTCAGTAATTAAAAATCACCCTAAAATCCTTGCAATAAGTAAGAGTTAGTTCTTTCTCACAAAAAAATAATTATCACTTACAAAAGAAACCAAATTAAACTTGTACAAAATAGACATGAATATTCATCTAAACATAAATCAATACCTAATTAAACCTAATATCATGATAATCACATGTAAAATCAAGATATGTGATAAGATAAATACCTAGAACATGCTGACTATACAAGAAAAGCATAATATATCAAAGCCAAATCGGATGTGGCTCTGTTGAAGAGGAGTCGCCTCTTTGACAGCTAACAGTAAACTTGCAGTTCCTTAAACCTTAAGTAAATTCAAAGTATATGCAAATAAACAAAGATTGACGGAAATAAACAAAGATATACAACTAATACTCAATAATTCACATGATCATATCATGAATATAACCTCAAATAAACAATAAACATAAAAATAAGTAAAAAAACCAAGAAATGAATTTTTACGTAAAATTAATAACTTAAAGCTTGAAAATGAAAGTTCTTACTGATTTAAATAAGTTTGAAGCTCCTAACTTAGCCCTCAAAGACTAGTTTATTGATTCAAATCCTCAAGAATGCAAGAATTCCTTCTTCCTTCCTAAGATAATGGATTCTTAGGCTAAAACTCTCTTTTCCTTTTCTTTTCCTCTTTTCTCTCTATATTTTTCTCTCAAAAACGTTCCTCCTCCTTCCCTTTAACTTTTAGAACCTCCTTTAAAAATTCTAGCCTTCCTCTTTTAAACCTCCTTCCACCTCATGCCTTTTTTCCAAATCCCCAAGCCTTTACAAGGCACCCCCCATCATTTCTCATTATTTCCATGTCTTTTTTAGCCTTTTCCTACCTTAAAAGTCTCCTTTTTATGCAAATATCTTCAGGCCAAAGATATATGGGTCCACACCCATGTGTAATGCTGCCAAAAATAACATTTAATGCTGCATAGGTCGGCTGTGAAGAGGTGTCGCCTCTTTGTAAAGAGGCAATTACCTCTTTGGCCCTAACAACTACTATATTTGAGCCAGAGTGGGCTTTGGGCTTGGATTAGAAGTTTTAGGGCTTAGCTAGGTATTTTAGGCTTAAATTTGACATTTTGGGCTCTAGGTTCATTCTAGAGAAGGTTTCAGGTTTTCTTGCATTCAAAATTCATTCTATCTCATCACTGGGCTTTTGTTGCGGGCTTATCAAACTAAGGGTGCCTACAGTTTGCCCCCTTCATTTTTCAAAAACTAGATTTTTGAAATCAATTTTTTGAAAAAGCAACATGCACAATAAACACTAAGAATGACATATTTGACCTGCAAGCTTCACTTGGGTCGTCAACTTCAGGAATTCAAACCCGAGAGGTCAAACTTTAACTTGAAATGTGATAGTGATCCTCGAGTTTTCCTAGCATGATCAACCATTCATTATAGTTAAGGCATGATTCTCGAGTTTTTCTGGCTTAAGAAGTCACTCAATAGAGAGAAGAAAATGTGACCGTGATCCTCGGATTTTTCTGGCCTGATCAGCCACTCATTATAGTTGGATGTGAACCTCGAGCCTTTCTAACTTGAGAAGTCACTCAGTAAAAAAAAAGGTGAAACATAATTGTGTTCCTTGAGTTTTTCTGGCCCGATTAATCACTCATTAATAGTTGAGGCGTGATTCTTGAGCCTTTTTGTCGCGAGAAGTCACTCAGTAAAGAAAAAGGTGAAACATAACCATGTTCATCAGATTTTGCAGGCCTAATCAGTTACTCATATAGTTAAGGGGTGAACCCTGGGTTTTCTTGGCCTGAGATGTCACCTAAAGAAGAAAGATGAAAACGTAATTGTATTCCTCGGGTTTTCCTGGCCCGATTAGTTACTTATTATAGTTGGAAATAAATCCCGAGCCTTTCTGGCTTGAGAAGTTACTCAGTAAAGAAAGAGGTGAAACGTAACTGTGTTCCTCAGGTTTTTATAGCCTGATCAGTTACTCATTATAGTATAACGTGAATCTCGAGCCTTTCTGACTCGAGAAGTCACTCAATAGAAGAAATGATGAAAACGTGAACGTGATTGTAACATCCGTGCCTTTGATTATAAGTTAAGTGTTGCATATAGTTAGACTAGTGTATTGGATTGAGTTATGACCCGTACTCGATTAAGGAGCGAGAATTTTTGAATTTTGATAACACTTAAAATGAGTGAAATTATGAAAATAAAAGGGATTAGAAATAAAAATGAAGTGAAGAGTGAGAATTAAAGAGTTGAGAATGATATGGACTCAACTGTAACAAATAATTAGCCTAGAATGAATAATTGAAAGATTAATGGTTAATAGGTAAGGTGAATGTTTTACTAAGGGTCTAAGAGGTTATTTTTCAAATTTAATATATCTAAATATCTCTAGAACCATCCTCCACAGTCTTAGTCCTGCCATGTATACGTATGTATAGAATAAAAAAAATAAAAGAGAGGAAGTAAAACACTTAAGAAAAGGAAAAGAGAGATTAGATAGAGTTCCTAATTTCTTCAAGTGAAGCTGATTTTCAAGGTGAATTTGAGAGTCTAAAGCCATTACAGGCCATCCATCTTCATTCCAAAGGTCTAAAGTTATTTATTAAGTGTGGTTCGATTCTATGGAAACTTTAAAGAGTTATTTAAAAATTTATCTCTTAGAGCTTGATTTTTTTTTCAGTCTCTATGTTAGTGTAATAAGAAGAAATATTTTATTGTACAGTTTCAATTTCTGATTTGAGTAAGGTGGATTATTTCTTAGAGTTATTCCTCTATACACCTAAAATTGAGATAAAATCAATTTTAAATTACTTTAGACATATAGGGTAAGTGATTTGGAAATTTTCATCTTGAGGTTAATTGTATATAATTTTTGGGAAATTTTTAAATTCACCCTATTAAATTTTTCATAGTTGGCAGCTTCATATGTTTAGGTAGTTTGGTGATGTTATCACGTTAGAAAGAGGTTCCATTATTATTAAGTGCTTAAGACAAGTAAAATATAATCTATTTCAACTAAACCAAATGGAAAAGAGGCTGACACACAACTAAATACAAGCAAAGGAAAGGAAACAATAAAGGTAAGTGAATAATTTAATGTTCTATGTAAATATAACACTTAGAATAAATAATTATAAATTTATTTGTTAAGTTAATTGGATAAGAGAAATATGTGTTTTATAATTGGTAGATGATGAATTTTGATTATTGTGATATTTGATTATTATGTTGATGGTTGAATGTTGTTAAGATGAGATTGTACATATGAATGAGTTTTGTTGAAATTCGGTGCCCTGTTCAGTAGAGAATAGTAGAATTTTTTTATCTATTTTTGAAGTTTTATAACTCCAAATTAGGTACCGTTTATTCCTATGAAAATATTGAGATGTTATCTACAAAATTAATGGAAATAGAGGAAGCTTAATTTTTCTGTTTTGATGGCCAAATTAGGCAATACTTTTTATTGCTTAATTTTGTTGATAGCTTGACCATGGTGGAATACTTTTGATGTTTCTCTTTCCATACATATCCAATTAATGTGAAATCAGTTGAAAATTATTCTAGACTCATAATAATATTGATATAGAGAATATGGATTTTATATTCATAATGTGAAATTTTTGGTGTATTTTTGAATTTGCACTATCAATTCTGCCATGTTGAAATATGGTATATTTCGGTATATTTTTTATATATTATTATTTTTTATGCATAATGGGGGAGATATTAATTTGCTTTATGGAATGATATGTGATGTATTTAGTTGATGTTGAGTTGAATAAAATGCTTTGACAGTGTGGTTAACTCTTGATGTATATGTAAATATAAGAAATATAATTAAATGAATATGAGGACGTAATGCTACTTGTGAATGAGGTAGGGTTGTGTGCGATATGTAATCCCCTTCATATGCCATAAAACGGCTAAAAAAAAAGAAATACAGTTGGCAAAAAAAATTATGTCAAGGTTGTGTGCGTATGGGGATCCATGAATTATTGGAAAAAAGAAGAAGAAAAGTTTTGAAATACATGTAATTCACAAGTACATTGTTTTCCAAAAGAAAACTCTATGATTATGGCGATGTTGTGTGCGTTCTGGAATCCCTTTGATAAGCAGTATAAAAGTTACAGAAATATGTTGTACCAGATTATGGCAGGGTTGTACATACTCAAAATTATGCTATTACAATTATGTACATATTTTAAAAAAAATCGTAGTTAAAAATTAAATGGATTGATAATTGATAATACTACATGCTTGAATGTGTTATTTTTCATAGAATGTTATGTTATTCATTTGCTGAGTTGCAGGTTCACTCCTCTACAATATTTTTCAGGATTAGAAGAACTGTAATATGTCATGAAGAAACATTCGCATCAATTACACTAGCATTATGTCATGTGGGTTAACAGGGGAGTCGTCCACAGGTTTTTGAGCATGACATATGTAATAAATTTTATTATGTTGTATTAAGACTAGCGTATTATATGTGTCTAACATGAGGGAAAATGTGAGCTACTTGATTTTATAAGCTCTTTTTGTGTGTAATATATATTACTTATACATGTATAAGAGGTGGTGTATATATTGACATGTGAACTAAAGTTAGACATTGATGGAAATATTATTTATTAGTCATAAGTATACAATATATGTTTGATATCCTTAACAGGTGTCATATGTTGTGCAAAAAATATTAAGAAAAAAATAGATAAATGCAGTAAAAAAAATTGAGAAAAAATAAATGAAAACAATATAAAGTAAAAAAAATTGTTAAAACAAAGAAAATAAATAAAATATTAAAAAAAGTATAAAGTAAAAAAAAATTGAAAAAATATTAAAAAAAATTCTAAAATAAAAGTGGTAAGAGGAATGGGCTATATTTGAAAGAATTAATTTTGTAAAAATATTTTTAAAAATTTTTGTAATCAATGATTTTTTCGAAATTTTTTTTAGTTTTTGATACATTTATATAAGGATATCATTATATTATTGACTCTGTTCGCATTATATAAATTAGAGGTTCATCACACCTGTAAAAATTTAGGTTGTATGCTCTTAATTTTTGAAAGGAAGTGTATTTCTTCTTGGGTAGAGAAAAATTACTATTTCAAGACATACGTCGAGTAAGGATAGTCAGAAGTGGTAACCCTAATAATATTATACTGCGCAACAGCTACATCCCACAATGTTGACTCCATATGATAAAACTAGTATGGGATTGGTTGGATATATGTGAATTATTGAATTTATTTTTTTTAAGAGTTGGAGAAGTCGGCCCGAATTTTTGACCAAAGATTGTTTGGCCAGTAAATGATTGTGACGAACTCTTTCTCCGCTAAAGAATCTTCACCACAAACAGTCTATCATGCTTTAATTTTTATAATATTAATATTAATTTTTATTTAATATTAATATATTAAATTAATAATATTAATTAATAATTTATTTAATATTAATATATTAATATTTATTTTTATAATATTAATATTATTTTTTTTATTTAATATTAATATATTAAATTAATAATTTATTTAATATTAATATATTAATATTTATTTTTATACTATTAATATTTATTTTTATTTAATATTAATATATTAAATTAATAATATTATTAAGTAATGAACCTTATTATTAAACTGATTAACTTGTAGGTAAATACTAATGAATCTATAATTTATTCATAGTGAATCTGTATTATTTAAGTAATAAACCTATATATTTTATCTAATAAACCTATACTAGTTAAGTAATGAACATTTATTATTCAATATTAATTTTTATTTATATTTCTATTTAATAAATTTATATTTATATTCAATATTAATTATTTCTATTTAATATTAATATGAGTTTTTATAATATTAATGTTAATTTTTAACATTAATATATTAATATTAATTTTTATAATATTAATTTTTATACTAATAAACATGTAGTTAAATACTAATGAACCTATAGTTCATTTTTAATGAAGTTACGTTATTTTAGGTTATGAACCTATATGTTTTATCTAATGAACTAAAAATATAGATACAATTAACCTATACTATTTAAATAATGAACATGCATTATTTAATACTAACTTTCATTTAAGTAATGAACATTCAAAATAAAATTATATTTTTTAAGTAGATGTTTTTTTTTCTCTCTCTCATTTTGTTTCTGGCTTTTTTTTTTTTGTTGAAGAAGAAAATAAAGAAAAAAGAGAAAATCAATGGCTTCTCTTTCTGAACTAAGAAATAAAAATAATAATATTCAATATATTAGAAGTAATTAAGAAATTAAAAAAAATTATATATACTAGAGATCGAACAGTACTGGATATATATATTCAATATATATTGTGATATGATCATCCTAAATCTAATTAACCCTTTTTCCTTATCCTTCTTCATTTATAGAAGTTTGAAATTAGCTGTCAGTCCATGTGGCTTTATTTTGTTAACATGGTCTAAAGTAGCTAGTCATCATTCCTATTATTTTGTTTAATATTAATATAATAAATATGTAGTCAAATATTCATAAACATGTAAATAAATATTAATAAATTTATAATTAATTTTTAATAAATTTACATTATTCAAATAATAAATCTATATTAAAATGAATTTATACTAGTAAATAATGAATTTATATTATTTAATATTAATTTTTATATATTTTTTTATTTAATAAACTCATATTATATTTAATATTAATTATTTTTATTTATTATTAATATTAATTTTTATAATATTAATATTAATTATTATTTAATATTAATATGTTAAATTAATAATATTAATTAATACTAATGAGGTACGAGATATAAATCGTAAACAATCTGCGATTTTATCATAATATATTATGAATCCTTAATTCATAATGCAATATCCACGGTACAAGTCACAGATTGCTAATTTCACGCATAACACAACAGGTCAAGAAGGAAAAAGAAAAAAAAGAAATCAACGGTCCAGATTTCTCAATCACATCTCTGAATATCCACTCCTACGCACCTCAACCTTTCTCACTTTCGCGCAAAAAAAAAAAGGGTGACAAAACAACTGTCTCTTTCTGTTACTCTCTTTAATTCCCGGGAAAAAACAAAAAACCATCTCAAATAATTCATTTCTGCACCCGCAAACACCCAAACCCAATCCCACTCATCTTCTTCAACCTCACGAGTTCTCTATCTAGGATTTCTTCCTGTCCTTCAATGGAAGATCCGAAAGTTCCGCCATTGATGACCTCTTCGTCATCAGCATTGTCGTCGCCGGTTGCCTCTCAGCTGAATGTGCCTGCATCGATGTCTCGTCCTTGTATAGATGTTGATACCCTAGGTTCAATAAACCATGTGAATCGCATGATCAATTCAAATCATTACATTTCACCTTCCAGAATGATTTATTCTGATAGATTTATTCCTAGTAGATCAAGTTCCAATTTTGCTCTTTTTAATATCTCCTCCTCTGCTTTTTCTTCTCCCCCTCCGCCTTCGTCTGCCGCAGCTAATTCTCCGGCGGTAGACGGTGGTGGCAGTGGTGGAAAGGAGGATAGTTCGAGTGCTTATGCTGCTCTTCTTCGGACAGCTCTTTTTGGGCCTAATACGCCGGATAAAAGAGACTCGCCTTCCCCTGGCCGGAATATTTTTCGATTTAAAACGGAGACTAGGCAATCAATGCATTCGCTTTCGCCTTTTGGGTTTGATGAAGAAAGACCTGGTATTAGTCATAGCCCAGTTAAGACTCCAAGAAAGGTCCCAAGATCGCCTTATAAGGTAGAAAGTTTGAATCTTTTTCTTTCTTGGTTCGTTTCTTGAATTTGGGTTTTTGAAATTTAATGAAAATTTTGATTTGTTTCCTTCCTAATTTTAGGTATTGGATGCACCTGCATTGCAAGATGATTTTTATTTGAACTTGGTGGATTGGTCTTCGCATAATGTATTGGCTGTGGGTTTGGGGAATTGTGTTTATTTATGGAATGCTTGTAGTAGCAAGGTGAGTACTTAAAAAAAAATTGCTGCTTGTGTTTCTTTTGGTGTTTTTTGAGGTTTTAGTCTATGGGTTTTAGCATTTTTGCTCATTCTTTGTTTAATTTAATGAAATTAGGTGACAAAATTGTGTGATTTGGGGATTGATGATAGTGTGTGTTCAGTTGGATGGGCTCAGCGTGGTTCACATCTAGCTGTTGGAACTAGCACAGGAAAAGTCCAGGTTAGTAGTAATAAGCAGTGTGCTTTATGCAAGTGTTTGAACTTAATTCAGTATGTTTTTAATTGTACTGTTATTCTGTTATCCATATATGTGCCAAAATGTCCTTGCAAAATAGAATGGGAACAATATTGAGCAAGGAGGATAAATAAGAAACAAAATTGGACACTAGCGAAACCATAGTCATTGAGCAATATAATGTTATTAGCACGATGGCAGACTTTCACGAGACATTGTTATTTATTACGTGACACCAAGAAATTGTTGCTTGATAGGTTAGCTGGAAGAGTCAAGATGTTGAATTAAAGATCAACTCGTTAAACCTTAAAAGTGTTTCTTTGAACATTCACCTCTAGGCAGGCATAAACTTGTGAAATATGAATTTTTGTTTGGTTTTTTGTTGTAATAAAATATCTTTTTAGTGTTGCAAGAAGATTCACTTTGGAACTTTAGGTTTTAACTCTTCACCCAATTGTTTGAAACTACTACATGACCAAGGTCTCATTGGGAACCTTTTTTTTTTTTTAAGAGGAACTTGTTCTCTAACAAAGTTCTAGTTCAGCTCTTTCTTATGGTCTTGGAAGATGACAAGATTTATGGTTCTTCATTGCAGTTGTTGTTGTTTAAGACACTTCCATTCTGTATTCTTGTTGGAGTTTGGCATATTTTCTATGAACTAGCTAAATCCCTCTAATCATATTATCTGTAGATTTGGGATGCGTCTCGCTGTAAAAGAGTAAGGACCATGGAAGGCCATCGATTACGTGTTGGGGCCTTGGCATGGAGTTCATCTCTATTGTCTTCTGGTAGCCGTGATAAAAGTATTCTTCAACGGGATATTCGTGTGCAGGAAGACTGTGTTAGCAAGCTATCGGGTCACAAGTCAGAGGTTGGACTCCTGTTACTTTTTGGTCAATTAACTTTATAACTACTGTTTTGGACTTCACTTGGAATCTTTTGTTTGCTCTCTACCATTTCTTTTTCTGTTAGTATCTATATATGCTGCCTATCCATTGATATTGGTTATTGTCAGCCTATTCATTATTGGTTGTGATGTAGGTTTGTGGGTTGAAGTGGTCTTATGATAATCGTGAGTTGGCATCTGGCGGGAATGATAATAGAGTAAGTAATGATGTCTTGCTTAAATGTAGCTCATTGATGTGATTGTTGCTCAGTAATACGTTCTGTTTGCTGCTATGAAGACTGAGTTTTGTGATCCTATGCAGCTCTTTGTTTGGAACCAACATTCAACTAAACCTGTGCTAAAATACTGTGAGCATACTGCAGCTGTAAAAGCAATTGCCTGGTCTCCACATCTTCATGGACTTCTAGCATCTGGTGGTGGTACTGCTGACCGGTGTATAAGGTTCTGGAATACAACCACTAACTCGCATCTCAGTTGCATGGACACAGGCAGTCAGGTAAAGCACTAGTTTTTACCTTTTTTTCTTCCCTATAGATCTATATAATAACGCTAGGGACATTATTGTAGGTAAATCCATCATACAACTAGTTTATGCTGCTGATCTCAACTAGTTTGAAACTAGCGCAAGAAGTCCTGATGCTTGCAACCTGAACTAGTTGAGATGGCTTGGCAGTGAACTGAGAATTATTGAAAAATCTCTAGCTGTCTCTTCCTAGGATCATGACACATTCTAAACTTTCTATATCTCTCCATATAATGAAACATATTCTTCAGTTATATCCATAAGCATAACACATTTTAGAGAACCAAAAATTATTTTTAAGGGGGCATGTACATAAATTTCTTTAGTTTTGTTACATGAGCACCATTGCTGCAAAAAATATGTCATTTAGAGGAAGCAGCCTGTGAAATAATTAGATATACTATATGGTGAGAAATATAGCCTATTTTTACGACAGGTATCTGTTATGCAGAACCTTGCCAAGATGAAATAGTTACTGTGAAGGAATGAAAACATAGCTAGAAATAAAGCTAATACATATGTGAAACAATGGCCTACACAAAATTAATCCTTCCTCCCTGCAAGGGAAGAAAAAACATAGATGTACTTATTCTCACTTCTATATGTGGCAGGTGTGCAACCTTGTGTGGTCTAAGAATGTCAATGAACTTGTCAGCACGCATGGGTATTCCCAAAACCAAATAATTGTGTGGAGATATCCCACCATGTCAAAGGTATAAAGTGTGGTCCGTTTGTGATAATGAGAAATTAGCTCGTGTTGCTTTTTCTTAAGATTTATTCTGCTCATGCAGTTAGCAACTCTTACGGGGCATACATACAGAGTTCTTTATCTTGCAATCTCACCAGATGGACAGGTAGTTACTGGTTGCCCTCCACTGATAATAGTAATTGCTCCTCTTACAATAAATAACCAGTCATGCACAAGGATTTTTTTTTTTTTTTTCCAATGCTCATATGCCAACAATCCGTGTTTCAGACCATTGTCACAGGAGCAGGAGATGAAACTCTACGTTTTTGGAATGTTTTCCCTTCCCCTAAATCTCAGGTAAATTCTTCATTTGATTACAAATATCAAAACTTTGCCTCGCCTATTTTGAAAATCATGGTTGTCATTACACGTACTTTGAAGATTATCTACTTTCATCATGCATATTTTAGTGTATTGCATCCATCTCGCAGAATGCTGAATTGGATATGTATTACTATTAATGCAGAACACTGACAGTGAGATTGGAGCATCATCTCTTGGAAGAACTACAATCCGATAATTCTTGGAGGATTTTCTGTCTACAATATCCTAGGCTTTTTGGCATGAGAAGACGAAGGCTTCATGATTATGGATATTAGTGTTCCAAGGGACACTCATCAGATTGGTTTTCTGGAACCATACCACGATCCGCCAGGGAATTTGCAGGAACATGAAGCCTGAAGAGGCTAATCACGTGAGAATCTATATGATAGGCTTCTAATGGTTTACAAAAAATTTATTTTCTTTGTATCCTTCTGGTTTACAGAATGTATAGTGATGAGAGGTATTTGTTTTATATTATAAAATGCTCCTTGCATTGTATATCAATAGAGGACGTCAAAAAGATGTATTGTTACACACTTTTGGAATAACGCATTCCAATCTTCTGTAAATAAATTATTATTTCTAAATTGAATATGTGTGCCAGTTGTGTAGTCTTGTTCTCTTATCCATAGAAAGCGGATGAGATAAATGTAACTATCAACATGGAAGAGAACAAATCTAATTTAGACCCACCAAAAACTGAATATTGTATGATCTTCTACACCAAATACACTGAAGAAGTTGCATATTACCAATTCCTGTCATGTACTTTGTTTAGAAATATAATTACATTATCATTTCATTTCATGCTTGATAAACTTACTAATATAATCACAATAATCATCCTGCAAATAGAGTTGAAATAATCTTCATAAATTAGAAAGAAATCCAGAGTTTGAAATCTAACATGCACCCTCCAATCATCAAATACCAGGAAAGCCATGATCATTTTAAAGACCCACCATTCTATTTTCCCTGGGTGGGGTGGAAGAATTTCCTGTTCTATTCGCACTCCACAAAATATGTACACGTGAAAGTGCAATTCCTAACATATGACATAATAGACCTAAAAGTATAGATGCCAATTGGCAATATTAGGGCTTTGGAGTGGCTTGTTGAAAGTTTTGTTGGGTTGCTTGGCTGCTTTCAGGAGTGAGAGCCTTCTGTGACCAGGTAATTAAGCTCATTGGTGGAAAACAGCACTCGCAAGTCTCTTTGCATTGCTCGGGTAAGTTCCCGTTACTTGCTGGGGTTTCTTGCTGATTGCTTTCATGGGCCCCATATAACGTACTAGAAGGCGCAACTGCCTCGTAGAGGGGGCCCCAGCACTCCGCTCTGTTGAATTCTGGAATGTTTGAGTGGAAATAAACCCAAACTAATGCCTCCTGTAATTCAGGATAGTTGTTGAACAAATTCCCATCTCCATGAACAAAGGCTTTTAATACCTGCTCATTCAAAAGTACAAAAAGAAAAACAAAAAAAAAAAACAGTTTCTTAAATTAAAAAAATGGAAGAGATTGAATCCGGAGTAGAGAGATATTAATGAAAGATCTGTACCACAGGAAGTTCCTTGCAGAAGATGAAATATCTAAGCCTAGCACATAAATCTAATAGAAAATGGCCTCCACTTATATGACAATGAACATGGAGAGACATTTTTCCTTTCACTTTCTTCCATTCTGCTACCACTTCATCTCTGTACAATTTGTTGTACCATCCCTGCAACTGCAAGCAAATCCCACATTAGAACTTTAATTTTCCTTCAAGTGTAGGTATTACATATATATATATATATATTGAGCATCTATGCAAATCCCCTGTTTCTCCTCTGTTTTCATCTTTTGCCATATCGTCTATAGCTATACTTTCTCTTTTTCCTGGCCCAAAAGATTAAATATTTGTGATTGTGACTAAGATTCTGTCTTCTACCTTAAGTTATGATTTCAGGATTCTATCTTTTAAGTGGGAAAATAAAATAATATTACAAGATTCCAAAAAGCAAAGATCTTCTACATTAAAATAAGAGAAAATAAAAGAAAAATCAAGATCTGGGTATTGCAGATGAAAGATTACCTGAGAATTATTAATTGTTTGCGAGATGGCCAAAGTAAGCTTGGCAGTAATATCACTATGTGTTAGCGTATAAGCCCTTGGCAACTTTTCTGGATGCTTCTTGTCATCAACTCCTACAAATAACACCTTCAACTTTGAAGCCTCAAAAATTGATGGCCCAAATAACCTTGCCACCTGATACAATCAACACCCACAAAATCTAAAACCCAAAAAAGATTGCATCTTTACCACACACACAAACACACCAAAAAAAAAAAAAAAAAAAAAAAAGCTTACAGGACCAAAAGATACGTTCCTCTTCTTTGATTTACGACTAGAAGGGAAGAGCGGTCTGTTCTGTTCAAAAACAGAAGCTCTTGGCTTTGAAGGAACAAGAGGAACAATAGCCAAAGAACCCATCTCTCTTCTCTTCTCTTCTCTTCTCTGTCAAAGAGCCCCTGACTAAACCTTTGGTAACTTCCAACTTTTGTGGGCATCAACCAACGGAATCTGAAACAGTTAAAGCTAAACAACTGTATTGATTACTCAAAGGGTGCAAGTTTGATAGCTTGACAACTTTAAGTTGCAATTTCTTTTCTTTTTTTCTACTTTTTTTTTCTTTTTCCACTTTGCTTAAAGGATTGGAATTAGAGACTTCGAAGCATCAAGTTTGGTGAGGATATAGGATAATAGGACCATAAATTTGGCTGCTTTTAGACTTTTAAAGAAAATTGCTGCAGACTGCTTGCGTGCAGATAACTGTAGTTTTCTTCCAAAGGCAAAGCCCCCTCTTTTAGGGCGAGCTGGCGCCTGGAGCTTGCTTCTAATAGCTACCAAATTCTTGTTTTGTAAGAAAACAGATGCACAATTTGACACGTATTGTAATCATGCAATTAACACATAATTATTTTTCATGAATTTTTTTCTTTTATCTATTTTTTAGCAAGTGTCACTTGTTACAACACCATATAACTGCCATTGTTCTTTTTTTTTTAACTTATAACTGCCATTGTCAGTTACGGGCAGAATTGGGATATATATTTTATTTTAATATAGGATATTATATTATATAAGTGGATTTTATTTACTTTATAATAAATTTTAAATTTAAGATTGTATAATACAATATAAATGAATTTCATTTATTCCTATACCAAATTTTTTTTAAAAAATTCTTTAATAAGTATTATAACTTTATATCTATAAAATCTCGATTTAAATCGATTGATCTAAATTTTTTTTTAACTAATATTATCTTTTTTTTATAATATTTTACTTAATATTATCTATTTGTTCACATGTATTGCACCCGCTTATTCCAAAATAAATGGGACATGATAATGACATATGCATATATATATATATATACCAATTACAAAACGTGTCAAATAAAAATAACATCATTATTGTAATATTAATTATTTTTAGATTTTAATTTGTAAATGTTTTTATGTTCTATTTGGTAATATATATATATATATATATATATGGCGTGTGTTCTTAAGCCACTCACTATTATAATGAAGTTAATTGCTTAAAGAGGAAAAATCGAAGTTTTCTTGCTCTTTTTCTTTTCTTTAGATTTTTGTTTTCATTTTTTTTTAACAATTTGTTTTAATATATTTCCGTCCAAAATTTTCGCATGAGAACATGGACCGTCTTCGTCCGTCGATCATTTTGAGATTCAATTTGAGTGAACATCAATGGGTATTTAAAAGGAGAAAAAATAGTGGTTCTTTGAATTTAATTTTTAGTCACCAACTTTA
>CATIWM010026084.1:0-17155 GCA_949671775.1 Mallotus repandus | reverse complement strand
AATACATTCAACCAATATGACAATTTGGCTTTGGATGCTCCTGCAAAAAGACAGTTTCTAAAGAAACGCTTAAAAGCCATAAAGAATGAATTGTTGAATATGAATGGAATTGTAAATGAAGAAACAAATGTTAATGGAATTTTTGGAAATGGTAATGTAAATGACGTCGATCAGCCAATTCAAATTCCTATAGTCACGGCCACTTGTGGGAGGCCACCTGTCAATCGGATAAGAGGAAAAAGAGAAGGAAATCGCAATCGAAGAAATAATAGTCGCGTTGATCGGGGTAGAGGAGGAGGTGGGAGATGTGTTAGATCATCTGTTCAGTAGAATGCACCGACACCGGTAATATTTGGTCAAGGTAGCCAAGCTTCTATACACCCCAATGAAGAATCAAGTTTTAATAATTTTGATGTACCCCCAATATCAACACAATTTATAAAATGATTTTTAGTTGGTCTGGCTGTGGTGTTGATAAATAAATATCATTACATAAAATTACATTAGAGAAACTCAACAATGAAGGCTACTGTTCTTAATGAAGATGAGGAGGTGGAAAGGTGTTAGATGCTCTGTTCAGCACAATGCACAGGCACCGGAAATATTTAGTCAAGGTAGCCAAGTTTTTGTACACACCATTAAAGAATCATGTAAATTTTTTTTTACCAAAACAAGTAAAATAAATTTTTATGTACCCTAATTTCGACACTAAAATTAGTTGGTGTGGCTAAATTATTATGGTGTTGATAATTACTTATTATTACATAAATTACACTATTTGAAACTCAACAATGAAGACTACTGTTCTTATTAAAATATCATTATATTATTACTACTGTTCTTATTGTAAAAATAGAAGCATTGTCTAATTCTCATTAGAGAAACTGATTTGCCAATAAAGATCGTTCTCAAACCTAAATTTTTTTATTTTATGGTTCCCATTATTTTAAATTTTTGAAAATTGATATATGATGTTTTAAAATATCTTTTTCATCCACAATATTTTGTTGTAATTGCACACATCGTTGATTCATGTAAGTAGTTATCTCATATAATACATAATGTGCACTTCACCATGAAATTATCATGAGCTACAAGGAGTTTGACATGCTTCACAATGACATATATTCTAGTTAGTTCTTTTTAGTTGCATAACTATCCTACATAAGGATATGCTATACTCAAAACTCTTTGAGTTAATGACCTAATGTTTACATTACTAAGAAAAAAAAGTTACACCATCTGATAAAGAGTGTGATGATTACAAAATCTAAATGAATATACATTAATGAAAATGTACTTCACCACTAGTTACCACCCTGGACCTAAATAAAAAGAAACACTATTGAAAACTTCACCACAATTCTCACATACTTCACTCATCAAAAATAATATTGAAAAGACCATTTAAATGACATTTTATGATGCCATTTCACCTTATATGAAACTTATCTCTTGATACAATTAATCAGGTGTAAAATATCTTCAAAATCTATTGTTTTCATGTTAAATATATTAACATAAAATTTGTTGATAATGAAAGTTTTTTTTAATAAAATGATAATGAAAGTTTTTTTGGCATAAAATGATAATAAAAGTTAATAGAAAAAAATTAACATGCCATATAAACATTATCAACAAGTAGGAGATGGTGAAGTTTATGTCTAATAAGCAAAACATTATACACATGCAATATAAAACATTATCAATTAATATGCAATATAAACATTATCAATAAAACATGCAACATATAACATTATCAATAAAACAGGCCATGTATAAACAAAATTAACATGCAATATAAACAAGCAGAGTATTATAAACTTAAAAACATAAAAATTCTTTGAGATGCAATTCATATTCATTATAAACCAAATATATATATATATTTATATATATAATGAATAATGAAAGTTATTAAACAAAATATAAACAAAATTAACATACAATATAAACATTATCAACAAGCAGTAGATGGTGAAGTTTATATCCAACAAGCAAAACATTATAAACATGCAATATAATTAACATTATCAATAAAACAGGCCATATATAAACAAAATTAACATGCAATACAAACAACCAGAGCATTATGAACTTAAAAACATAAAGATACTATCATATGCAATATATAAACATTATAAACAACAAATATTTTTAAAATTTAACTTATAAAAGAAAATTAATTTGTCCAAATATTTAAATAAACTAAAAACCATAAAAAATACTTAATTTGTCCAAATATTTAAATAAACTTAAAAGCATAAAAAAATACTTTCCAATTCAAGATGAAGGAGAAGGTGCATCGTCTTCATCGTCTACATCATATTCACCCCTCGATATCACCAACTCCTTAGGTTCATGCGCTGCACCTGGACCTTATCATCTTCTTCCTCCTTAATGAGTTCATCCTCATTTTTTGATAGCGGTAGGTCCTCATCATCATCTGAAAGCATCCAAGCTGGGACAGGAACTAGAGGTTCGATCTCCCCATGTGGTGGAGGGCCGTACAGAATCTCGTTAAAATTGTTTAGTGTGCGCACAAAAAGATCAATAATTTTTGGTGTCCTTATCCAAAAAATGAGAGTCCACATTTGATGAATGTGGTAGTGGTTGACAGTGTCATGCAAACCCTCATATGGAGAAAGTTTGTCCTTTTCCCACTCCAAGTTCTTTACCACCCAAACAAGTCATAGATGGTATGGCGGTTCTCTGGTTATTCGTATAGTAACCAGAGAAGCAATTCTCCCTTCCAATCCCCCTAGAGCTGTGTCTGGTATGGTTTATAAAATTAAATAAAATTTTTTAATACAAATATAAATAATAATGAAGATTGAACATGAAATATATATGACTTACTATTGTTTATATCGGTAGCTGCCGGACGATGTGCATGAAGGACCTTCCTTCTGGGTAGCCTTCATGAACATTGTTTGAATATGAAGCAGCAGCAATAGCCATTGATGAAAGTGGCGAATATTTTTATCACAGAATAATTTTGTACTGTTAATGAAATGTTAAACAGATAAGAGAGAAGTGTTCTAGAAATGAAATGTTAAACAGATAAGAGAGAAGTGTTCTAGAAATGAAAAGTTAAACGTCTGATAAATAAGAAATGAAAAGTTGCCATTTTATGAAAAGATAATTATCAATGATTCAACTAGCAGTCAAGGTATAATTTGTCTTGGAAATCATGAAAAAAATTCAATATAACCAATAAAAATGGCGGGTAAAATGATGGAATATAACAATTGTGTGTACATATATGTATATATGTAACTTTCATTTAAACGACGAAGGATTTATTTTAAACGATGTAGTATTTATATATGTATGTAACTTAAGGTTAAACAATATAGTATTTATTTTAAATGATGTAGTATTTATGTTACATATATACATACATATATATGATACACCAATTTTCAATTAATCTATATTTGCAATAACTTAGTTTTTTGACATTTTTATTCAATATTAACACACATTTTATAGTTTTTTTAAATAATTATTATTTTAACCTAAAATAAACATTATTGATTGTCAATAATGTTGATAACAACTATTATTCATAGTTTATATTTCAATATCTAATGTCATTATCAATCAATATTAAATTAAAAAAAACTACTATTATTTAACTTACAATAGTTTATCCTCCTTTTATAGTCAAGTGGCTCATGTGATTAGGTCTCTAAATAAGCTAAGCCACTCACTAGCAGTTCGGTGTTCATGAACTAATACATACATTATAGTTAAATTAATTTATAAACTATCAATAACTTAGTTTTTTGACATTTTTTATTCAATAATAACACACCAAAAAATATTATATGTTGATAACAACTATTATTCATATTTTATATTTCAATATCTATACAAGTCAATCAATATTAAATTAAAAAAAACTACTATTTTTTAACTCATAATAGTTGGTCCTCCCTTATAGCATAGTGACCCGTGTGATTATAGGGGTGTAAATTAGCTGAGCCACTCGTGCAGCAATACAAGGTATTAGGATCAGCTCAATTATACCTCTACGTGTGTTGTACATTAACAGGTGATATTATAACTTCCTTTCAAAATTTGACTTTATCCAATATTAGAAAATTTTCGTTTACCATTTTTCTTTATCCAACATAGTTATATGTACAATTGGTTAATTATTTATACATAATCCATATCATTTACTCCTTTCTAGTCATTCTATTATGAATGAATGATTTATTTTTGGACTTGTTTCATGAACTAATACATTCAATATAGTTAAATTAATTAATTTATACCATGATATGTTAATTAACATATTATCAATGGTTTATATATGATTTATCCTTTCAAAATTAAACTTTAATATAGATCATAATACATAGATACAATATCGTATTATAGTTATAATGGATACTATACATACATACATACATACATACATATAGATATATATATATATATAACAAAATAATATATAGGTACTATAAAATAAACAATCAATTGACTAACATATATATTGTGAGCTATTACATTTTATTATATTTCATAGGGTGAGCTATTACATACAACGATACTCATTAATTATGTAACATATATAAACCTATTGCATACATTAGAGTAAAATTCAATGTTAAGATATTATTAACAGTTCCTTACAAATTCAATTGGTTGTAAAATAAACAATCAATTGGCCAAGTAATTTGAATATTATTTTATTTTAATTGATGATATATTATATATAGTTTTATACAATTGGTTAATATATTATACATAATCTATATTATATTCTTCAATTGATTAGGTTACATTTTATTACATTTTATCATACAATAATAGTCTTTAATTATGTAACATATTTAAACCTAAAACGAATAGATGATATTTAATAGATAATATCATCCATAGATGCAATTTTTTTTTCGAACAATATGGATACAATTTGTATTATAGTTATAATAGATACTATATATATATATAGACAAACTATGAAATAAACGTAAAATTGGCTCTATATAATATATATATTATATAATTCCATTCATAAAAATATAATTACATTAATAAGGTTCGATGATGAATATATATGTAAGAAAAAGCGGGAAAAAGAAAATATTTTAACTTTTACATGGATCTTCTAAAAAGGAATTTAAAATTCAAACAAAACCCTATACCTAGTTTTACTGACACATGCAGCAATACAAATCCTTTCAAAATTTTAGCTAATAATACCCAAATCAGTGTATCATCAGCAACGCCTCAGTCTGCTGAAACACTTTTTCCACTCATTTTCCCCAATTTCAATCATATAACAGAAAAATCTACTGTTAATTGCCTTCAATTTCAACATCCACCAAACATCATATCATCATTTGATCTTTTGTATTCTCAACTGCCTATTTACACAGCACAAACACCAACAGAAACGTATTCACCGATTGCAATCCCTTCAATATTGGTTCAAAAAAGCGAATCACAATACAAGCCTTTGGCTACATCTCCATGGTTTATCAGGAAGTCTCATTTCTATCGACCTATGAAGACATATTTTCAAAAGAAATTTAAATCAAAATCATGTTAGTCAACATTAGTTATTTATTTAAACAACATTTGCACTTATTTTACACTCTTTTATACCCTTATCTTCAGATATGATGTTTACACCCCCCACTAAAGGGATAGAATCAATAGCCACCCCTGCTTCATCAGCTTTATCTTATGAAGATAATTATGCTCAGGTATAAATTATGTATCATAGTTTTTATTTAAACCTAAATTACATGTTAACATTATGCGTACTTATATCCTTTATGTTACAGAATGCAGTTCAAATGAACATATATATATTGCTCACACCTACTAAAATAGTTCACACAACATGCAGTCGTTTGAAGCAGGTAATTTTTTTATAAATATATTGATTCATTATATCAATTTCTATCTAAATTTTTTTAAATATAATGAGTTGACTATACAGGAAATCATTGATACAATACATGTTCAAATAAACACAGAACCATTACCATTGTTCATTAAAATCAAGTGAGAATACATACATTTATAATTGTAAATATAATTTTTATGTGTGTGGTAGTATTCTTCCTGAATGTCAATATATTTATGAAATGAATTTACTATTATGTCAGAGATTGGATAACCCTTCCCTCTGATAGAAATGGATTTCTATCTATAACCCCAATTAGAGAACTGAACGCCGAACCCAGCCCGTTGCCTTTTCCTTTGTCCCATAAGGATGAGCTGTTGTTGGGAAGAAAATTACAATCACTACTAGACACCCTAATTATGAAGTCTTGGCACAAGCCTCATGATGAACGAATTAAATGGATCAATAGGCTAACTCCATATTTTGAAGATGATTGGAAAATTATGGGGTTACACCAGCCTATCGAAATGAGCAAAATTGGTCAAACATTTCGAAGCAATATCCTGTATGTTGCAATGAGGTTTTGGGTTCCTAGTGTTAACTCTTTTCTATTTCTATTTGGTGTAGCTCCTATTATATTGAGAGATGTATTTTTGCTAACTGGTTTGCCAGTGATAGGACCTGACACTTCATGTCTATGAGACACAGAGGATACTAGTTTGATAAAATAATGAGTTGCCTCCATAGACTTTTCCTCTTATCATTTCTTGATTCAACACAGAGTGAAAAACATTGTTGAACCATTGGAGAAGGAAAATGTTGAGTTTCTTTGGGTGCTTATATGCAAATTTTTCATGTGCCCTAGTTCAGGCAAGTCAACAGTATAATATCTACATTTAGCTAGAGTTGCTGCATCAAGAATGTATTTTGTACTTCGCACTATCCTCATGGGCCTAACCTACAGATCTCTGAATTACTACCATAGTTGTTGCCCATTCTCAAAATTTTGAGGTTCATTATGGTTGGTGCATTTGTGGTTATTTGCATATTTTCCTAAAATTCACAGTTCTCCTATCCAAGATTCTTATCTTCCTATAGGCATTAGATGATGCACTTATTTTTTTTCAAAATCTAAATGTCAGGTCCAAGGAAAAAATTTACAATTTTTACTGGTGAAGAGTCTAAGAACATTGGTTGGAAGTCTTCATGGACAGTGGTGTTGACACAATTTTACAATTGGTTTAGAGAATTTTCTTTTATAGTGTCACAAGAGCGCGTCTAATTTTATGTGGTGGATCATCAACATTTGATCACAACAAGCCATCTTTGGCCATTACATTTTACTATTCGTTCTTTTGGGGAAGAAAATTTGGACTAGATCAATGACCATATCCTTCGGTAGCAATATTGAATATCCCAACACTAACCTTCACAATTGAATAGGTTAAACAATTGGCTAAGACATTCAAACTTCTAAAGTGTTAAGTTATACAGACTTCCCAAATCCATGTTGATGCTTTCACCAGATTTTGGTCTAACAGATACCTCAATATCATTCCAAATAGTACTATTGACAAAAATTTAGAAAGTAAGTTGTTCAACACACAATTTTGTTCTTTGTGCATTAGGAATATTTTTTTTGTTGTTTCGATTATTCCACTTACAATAACAATTACGATATGTCAAAAAAATGTATTGGCAGGTATGCAGATGGCCATTCATAAATCTTTTTTTAATAAAAGAAAAAGTAAAACTCCAGAAAAAGGAGATTATAGTAGCAAGAAAGAAAATGTTGACATGTGAGGCCAGAAAAAATCAAAGCTTTCTAATAGCGATAAATCAGAAAAAAAAAATTGCAGCTGGCATTAGAAGAAGATCAAGCAAGATTCAAAGGATATGGAAGTATTCTAATAATGCTGAAAAACCAATTAATATTTTTGATGAGGATGATGATGTGGAATCAGTTAGTTAAGGCGATGGCAATGGTATAGGAAATACTAATTTGCCAAATTTTCTTGATCAAGTAACTGATAGTTTCAACTTAGATACAACTTCACAAACTGACAGACAACAAAACACATCAGTACTTGCTATTGGTTTTTCAAAAAAAAAAAAAAGATCTTCACTTACTCATGAGGTACTGTCACTTTGTATTTTTAATGTACTAGTGACTATAATAATTGAATTATTCTCATTATAAGACATATATTACCATTCAAACCTAAAATGTGTGTTTATTATTTATTTAGCTTAGTATATCCCAAAGATTTCTTAAAGCACTTCAAAAGGATTCTCCAGAAGATTTCTTAGTTGGAGTTGATTTTAGCTTTCTTAATGAGACCGAATTAATGATCCACTTGCTGCGTCTTATTTAAAGAGAGATGATATTGACTCAGCAAAAAATTATGTGAAATATATTTTGCACTAAGAGTTTCTATCTCTTGTATCTCATTAGATGGACTCCATTAAAGATGTCATGTTTGTTCTCTTGAATGCAGCCAAGGCTCTGAAGGAGTTTGGAATTGTCACTATACTAATACAAAGAGTAAAATCGATATTGAAAGCTTCAACTAGTTCAACCAAAACAATTGACAACCTGTCATCCAAGATTGAGGATTTTAAAGTTGAAGTCAATCATCAGAGATACATTAAAGAATGCATTGCTTGCCATGCGAATGAGTTAGATGAGATTGAGAAGGAGCATAATGCCAATCAACAATGAATTGAGATGTTGAAGAAGGAAATTGTGAACCTCGAGGCACAATATTTGGCTCTTTTAGCAAGAACCGAGGATATACAAGCAAATAAACAGAGTGTGAGGAAGGAGTACAAGGATATTAGCAACAGGTTGCTTCAATATAGTGATAAAACACTTCAATGGATGCAAGAATGTAAAAAATCAATTGAGACCAAAGATCATTTTTGCTCAAACTGGCATGGCCTTTCGTCTTTGGACTTATCTTCAATATAAGAATGTTTTATGAACTGGATGTATTCTAATATTATTCTACGTGACTTTTTTTTTGACAAATTTTGAATTAAATTTAAACTGTGATGTAAGACTTTATATATATTATCAACCAAGCCACCACAATTTATATTAAAGATTTCATTGTGTTAAATGAATAAACACCATGTTTTAAGTACTAATACATGTAAAGTTAAATGTATAAATTAAATAAAAACATTCAAAATTGAACTTATATACAATTTAAACCTCAAATAAAATTACATTAAGCATTTCATTCCATAACATAGTAACATCAATACGCATCAAAAAATTTAACTCTTTAATTTCCATTAAAAATTTAAAGTTTTCAATTTCCATAGCATTATCTTGAAAATCACAAGTTTTATTAAAGATACCATCTAAATTATGAAACACCATTTTCTAAGTTCCAATAACATTTATAGCGACTATATATGCCTATAAATACAACGATGTTGTCTTACAATTTTTCATTCCACATAGAAAATAATACAATAATCAGTACTTTGCAAAAAATGAATAGGCCTAAGCAGCCACTTGAGTGGAATTTTCCTCCATCAGTACAGTCACTTGAAACCCTGTATGTTGCTGTAAGAAAACAACTGAAAGATCTTAAAGATGAAGTGAAAGAGTACATGAGAAGATACAAAAGCTTGTGGGGTGATGGTCTCCTTCAGTTTGACCTTCTCCATCCATATCCTCTAACTAGCACTTATGATATTTTTCTTGAATTGGAAAAGGAGACGGCTGTGAAAGAGCGCTAGGAAGCTTTCAACGCTCAAATGTGACAAGCAACAACAGTGAATTCAAATGTCAGAGGCTGACCTGGCAAACCTCGCATTGGAAAAAAAAGAGTTTGCAGGGGGGAAAATTATGAAATTTAGCTATCCCAAAATTATCCCATATTATATATATATATATATTTTTTTTTTTTTCATTTCTATCTGTGATGCAATGAAGATATATTATCTTATATTTTAATGAAAATTTAGCATTATTTATCTAATATATTCTACCATTAACATTTCCAATTCATTCATATTTCAACTTTTATATTATTCACTTTAAACTTGTCCAATACATTTGTATTGCAATTTAAATTGACACATTCAATGCCTTAATAATTATAAGACTAAGAACTCTTGTAATTCAAATGAATTAGAAACACATCAGAAAGGTTATACCCTTATAGTAATATTACTATCAGTTTTTATTTTTCATGGTTAAGTTATTCACTACAAACAAATTAACATGTTATTAAACTTCAAATTTCTTTGTGTACACAGCTAAATTTCTTATCTTTTATTTAAACTTGGTTTGCCATATACATTGTAATCAATTAATATGTTAGCAATGAATCAAATTAAATGTTAAATTTCTTTATTTCTTATCTTTTGGATAAAATTGTCATATAAAAATAAATTCAATTGCAGAACTATGATGTATTAATTTACAATGGCTAAGGTAACTTATTGACTAACATAATTTTACTTAGGAATAAAGCATATGTTTGTTGTGTATGATACTTAAAAAATACTTAGATTAGAAAAAGTTTCAATTTGAATTCCATGATATCGCTTTTGGAAAATAATATCACATTTATTTATAGAATATTACAGCTATATAATTTAAGACTCTCATTGGAAAGATAATAACACTTCAATTTATATGATTACAACAATGCATCTCATGGTAAATATAATAGCATTTAATCTATCCAATTGAAACAACGATTGAGAATAATTACTAGGGAGATGTATAGTAATTAATGAATACAACATACTGATCAAGTTTCAATTTGAATTCAATAAAAAATTCTTTATAAATTTGAAGCAATTGTTAGCGTTCATCACACAATTATTTCAGCAATGAAAGGGAAAGATTCAATAGAATTTGTCTGTTAACCTAGCCCTGATTCTTTACTGACTCTGTACCGAACTGTCAGACATGATCTCAATTTAGTGAAGGAGGAATTAGTTGAACTATTCCACTATAAATTTGAAGGTACTAAAGATACAAAAGCCCAAAATTCAATCCTCGAACCACTACCTCTAGTTGCAGTCTGTGACCTTTTCCATAAAGCCAAAAGCAAAAAGGAGGAGGAAAAAAGAAAGGCTATTAAGGTAGAAATACAAAGGGAGTTAAAAGAATTTGAAGAAGTTGAAGCTAAAGCTTAAGCAGCTGATGAAGATGATGAAGCAGCAGCAACTCAAGCCAATTCTTTTGAAATTTCTGACTTCGACGCTTGAACTGAATTTTAATATTATGAGATGAATCGCTTGACTTTTTATATCTATTTTGAATGTTATCCTTTCTTTTTATGTTTTTTTCTTTTGTAACCAGCATTCTGGTTTGTGATTTAAACCACTTAATGGTTTAATCAGTTTATTTCTATAGTTTTATTAATGAAAGTTCTTTATTTGCTTCATCTATCATTTTAATTTGTTTCATAAAATGAAATTTTGAAAATGAATAACAAATGCAAAATCTTTTTTTTTAAATGGCACCTTAAACAACACTAATTGAAATTATTTAGAGAACCATAGTTTAACATATGTCAAATAAATTATTGTTAACAAGTTTAAATAAAAGATAAGGTCTGTAAATCCATGGTGAAACTGTTGTTCAAAGTTTAAAGTAACCCTAGTGAAGCCCTTTGTGACACTATACATTATTCATAATTAATTTTCTGTAGATCCATCCTTGATAATTACCTACAAATATAAAATTTGATTGCAAACCTTGTATTACAATTTTATTTTTGTTTAAATTTCAATAACCTTGTATTACATATGCAAAAATATCAATTTATGTTACTCGTTTGAAAATCAAATAAATTATTTTTTAGGTGCCATTGACTACAAAAGTCCTTAACATACTTCATTTTCCTTAACCTTTCATATTGTTTCACTTCATAGTTAGACCTCCTTTTTTCCATTAACAACGTTCGTTACTAGTTTAAACATGAATCAATGTTCTGTTGTAATGTTTAAAAATGACTAAATGTTTTACCTTGTAATGCATGATAACCTTCAACTTTTTTATGCCTATTGCATGACCACTTACTAATTCATAAACTTCAATTGCTTGCACTTATGATGTGGGTCAATAGTTAAATGCAATTTAAGTACTCGCCAATTCAAAACAGCAATGATCCTATGCATCAGTTGGACTATCAACTACATCATTTCCAAAATCTCTACATTTGATAATGGCATTTCAATACTTAACAAATATATATTTCTCAATATTTTGTAAATAAATAGAACTATTAAATAATAATCTACATATTATAGTTTAATTTTTAATGTAATTGCTTCTCAATTAACATGCCAATGACGAATGCAATTACAATACAACCAATATAACAATAATTCAATATATCAAATGTTTCACTTACACTGTTCTTTATTTACTGACTGTTTCTAATGTTTATTACCTTTTCAACCATTCTTAACTTTTGCTCTTCTATATTTGAAGAATCTTTATTACTTGACCCTGTCTCCTTAACCTTGTTGGTTTCAAAGAACAACCTCCATGGTTCATTTGCTTCTTCCATCGTAGAGAATGACCAAAACAAACTTCCCCTAAACTCAATCACTGAATTTGCACATTCTTCCCAATAATAGTATATACCAGGTCACCTCCCTCTAAAAACAACATAATACTTGACAGTCTTTTTTCTAAATCCATAGATTTATCCTTCACTGTGGGTATATACTTTTAAAAAGTGTAACATATATGTTTTAGAATAAAATGGTGCATGAAGAGTATTGAAACATGATTATTGTAAAGAAAATGTGTTTTCCAATGTGAAAATATTAAGTTTTTTAATTGAAACTATGAACAGTATTCAAGACTGATATTAATATGCACAAATTTCTGAGATAGATGCTAGGTATAGTAACTTTAGAGGATACAATTACACTTAAAATTCACCAGGGATAGATTTGGCTTTTCATCTCTATTTTTCACCATTTTTGCCCTTGCAAACCCACATGATAAGACCATTATACCCTTTCTAGCCAAATTTTTGGTGGTAGATTCTATCCCTTTAGACTTTCCAAAATAATATTTTACAATCTATTAATTCACAAATAGTATCAGTAAATAGACATTAAATATTTGTTGATTCCAAAAAATACTAAAAATTTGAAAATAAGAGATTTATATCTTTTAGAGAATTTAATTGAAGGAAAAACTGATTATTACAACCTTAAAACTTAGGTATTTATAGAGAAGCACAAGTTTACCAATCTCATTTAATTAGGAAAAAAATAATAACTATTCTTAATTAAAGTAGATAATCAAATCTCAACCAAAAAAAAAGAAGTTAAATCCCAACTAGAGAAGGAAAAATTTAAATCAATGCTAAAATAATAATAATAATAACAATAATAATAATAATAATAATAAGGAAAAGAAATTTCTAACAAAGCTTTGCAATTACCTATTAATTAATCATGTAAAACAAAATCAATGTCAATTCTGCTAATTTTTAAAAAAATGACTAAAAAAATTTTCATCTAATTCACAAAAAAAAAATCGGCTAATAAATCAAAGCACGTCTCTTGTCATCATTCTTATTCTAACTTTTCATAAAATTGTACTGTTTTCTCTTTAATCTATCAATGCATAATCATCCACTTCTAAAGTCTACTCTTGAATGCATTAATGGTAATGTAGCTCATGGACAAACCAGAGCTGTCTAAAAGTGAAAACAACAGCAAAATTGTTGCCAGATAGAGCATCAATGGAGCTCCTGCTCATTCTGATAAGAATTATCGAGGAGATGTCGAAGAGATAAAGGCAAGAAAAGAAGCAGCAACATAGGAATTAATAGAGAAACACATTGAAAATTTAGAGTTGAAACATCTTAAACGATGGTTTATAAGACTTCCATTGGTTGGGAAGAGTTCAGGAAACAAGAAACTCACCCAAATATTGCTTGATTGTTCTCTTCTCGATTCTAGAATATTTAGAGGACCCACCTTACCCAAGCTGCAATCTGGTAGATTGGCATCTTCTAGCGATGGCGGAAATGGGGGAGCGCAAGCTAGTAGTTTTGCATCTTCTATCAATGGTGGAAGTGGGGAGTTCTCTGAACTGAAGCTTGAGCTCTTCAAGGTAAAATCATTTCATGTAAAAGGAAGCGGAGGAGGAGGAGGAGGAGAAGAAGGAGGAGGAGAAGGAGGAAATAAGATTGGCGGTAGTGGTGGTAAAAGATAGTTAGCAATACCCAAGAATATTACCATGTAGATGTCAAAAATAAATAAATATATATATATATATATTACCATGTAGAATTTATGTGAATTGAGAAGTAACTTGATCGTTTCAATAAATTGTATTGCTACTCCATTAAATGTGTGTTTGATATAAATAGATTTCATAAGATTTTGTGGATTTGATATGCAAATCAAAGTGGGTGGATTTTATTTAAATAAAAAATCTGTATAATTCATTTTCAATTATAACTTTTTAATTTTATGGGGTTGCGTATTATTTATCAAATTCTCAATAAAATTATGAGAATTTTCAAATAGAATTATTTTAAAATATTTATTTAAATCAAATGTATTTTTATTATTAACCAAATGAATAAGAGAACTTTTATCACTGCCTTCTATATAGTTGTTTAAAGCATCTAGCGCTAGCTGAATTGGAAGTCCTTTAGAGAGTGCATGTTCTAAAGCCAGTGCTCCCTGCAATCAAAACGCAAGATATAAGTTTGCCAGCAAAACCCAAAAAAAAAACAAAATCAAGCCTCAAGATTAGTAGAAACAAAGATATTAGTGAAAGAACATCTCTTCAGATCGTGCATAAAATGCCATACATAGGGCATTTATCTGCAAAAGCATAAGAATTCTCACTTGTTGATATTATAGTGAGATCCATGGCATTACTTAGTTATTGATTGAATGAAGTCAAACGCATGAAACAAATAAGAGGCAAAACAAATTAATGCTTACAAACACAAAGCAAAAAATGAGTTAATTATCAGAATAAAACATGTTCAAGGTTCAATCAACTCAGGCAATCATATAATTGAATAACTCCATGAGGGAAGCACAAATTGTACTCCTACTTTATACAACACCTAAAGGGGAGAATGAGTTATATCTAATATCATGAGAAGCAAAATATACCAAACTTAGTTCTGCCAACTCGCTTCGAGTAAAGTACATGGCATCCTTCTTCCTTCATTCTGTCAACTCTAGCAGTTCTGCAATTATTTTTAGTTCTCACAAAAATCTCATGGCTTTGAGCGAGATTGCTACCAACCACATGGCTCATCAGAAATTTATTGAGTGACCTGCTTCACATTCAGGTAATTCTCGAGCCCCCTTGTAAAAAATAGAAAATAAAAAGACATCATTAGTCATCCATTGGAGATAATTGAGATAATTTAAATAGTTCAATAAAGAAGCACATATATTCAGACATAACTCGACTCTCCCTATTTCATTCTCATTTTTCCTTCCAAAAATAAAAAAATCGTTTGCTGTATGTTATTCATTGAGTCCCTAAATGTTTGGATTGTCTAAGATAATAGTGTTTTTGTATCTAATTTATAATTATGACTTGAGGAACCACTACGCTTTAGGCCTCCCCAAGGTGCTTGACAGAAGCATGGTTGTGACCAATTGACCCAAACAATACCTTATCGGAAAGCCTGTAAAATAGGGATAGAAGCAGCAACTTAAGTTCCTTAATCAAGCAATCTTAATCATATGATTACATAAGGATTATTCACATAATAAGTTGTTACTTCCAACTCTTACCTTGCACACACGATCACACCTTCCCAGATAATTTGATATCACAACAGCAGCTAAACCATAATTGCAAATCAACCATATTTTGTTTATATACCTTTACCTAACAAACTTTGCTTTCTAGCATGTTTATCATTTATAACCTTTCTTAAGTATGGAAATTGAGCAAGTAAAACAGAATTGAACTGAATTATTATCTTTCTAGACTTTTGAAATGCTATGAACAAACAATAGCAAATGAGAATAATATCATACTTATAGTCCTTTCTTTAAGAGATCAGATTCACAAATCATAATAACGACCACAACAACAAAAACAAATGGTAGTCAGTTTGGTAGCTTGTGAAAATTGCATAGTGAAATAATTTCTCAAATAACACGGAACCAAACAGTTTTTCACAGTAAAAAACAACAACAAAAGAAAAAAAATCAAGAAATTAAAATTAACAAATTTTAACTCACACTTGCAGTAGTTCATTTCAAAGGAAAACATGGTTGCTGTAGATTAAAGTAATTTCTTTTTTTCTTTTAATCACCTGAAAATTTCAGTTAAACTAATCAAAATAAAAATTAGATTGAGGATGGATTAATTAAACACAAAAATAGATGAAATAAAAGAAGAAATTAGTGTATGCGGCAAAAGGTAGTTTTTTCATGTTTTACCTTTTTTTCCTTCTTTCTGCAAGACTTCAAATAAAAGAAAGCTTAGAATCTTTGGGCTTTACAAAACTGCAAAGATGAGAATTGAATTGATAATTAGCGACAAAAATAGGAAGAGAGATGCTTGAATAAAAAGCTCACAACACAATATAGAAATTGATGATAAAGCAGTAAAGAAATTAAGGAATAGAGAGAGAACCTGTGATGTGAAGCGATGGCCGATTGAGAGATAAGAGAAAAGATGAACAACACAGCAGCAACAGCAAGGGCCAAGCAAATGAAATGTTGAATCGTCTCATAGATTGTGAACTTCCTTGGACTCCCTCATATCTTAACTGTTTGCTCAAAATGAAGCATCTGCAATGCATTATACATAGTTTCATGTTCTTAATCAACCGATATCAATTCATTAAGTTCCCAAGTCTCAAATTTCAATTACTCACCAATCACAAAAAAAAAAAAACTCTAATAAATTTTGCTGCTAACAGTAGTTCCTACCAAGAACCCAAATCAAATCTGGCTCAATAATTTCGAACCCACAAACCCAAAGACCATCAGAACATTAAAAAAAACCTAAAAATTCGCTACAATTGATTGAAAAAATAATACCAAATCAACAAAAAAAAAAAAGTTACTAACCTCAAGAACCTCCTCTACTATCAATGGCTTCCAAAGAATCAGATTCCTTTCCTGCTTTATTTTCTCCACATTTTACCTCCTCTGCCTGAATTGAAGCAATAGTCCCCATCCATTTCCGATCATGCTTACCTGGATGGAATGGGGAAGATTGATTTGGTTCGCGAAACCAAATTGGCTCAAGACCTAGATTGGATTCCGAGGCCGCATAATTAATTG
>CATIWM010026067.1:0-13732 GCA_949671775.1 Mallotus repandus | reverse complement strand
AAATATGGATGACTGTGTCACCTGAGATCAAAGGACTATATGCACCATTATGACCTAGCCTATGATCGTTGACTATAAGTGAATATCCTTGCGATCACAAATCTAACGTCATATTCGATCCACCCATCACATGAGTATCCACATGTCTATTTTGATATCTCAAATCAAGTAGCATGAGACTCACTACCTTCAACTATCAGTATCACATACTAATTAAGGAAAATAGACAAAGGTGATAGTCAAATTAATATTACCCAAATGTTAAATTATCGACTTTGAACAATTTTATAGCATATGTACTAAATGAATCTGTAACTCATATTATCAACTCTTGAAAATATATTAATTTAAAATTATGCTAATAGATGAATATTCAATTAAACACTTTAGATAAAAGAATATTCTTTATTGTCATTTGGGATTTTTACAATGTCAAAAGATGTGATTGGCCTTTAGGGCATACCACCTATGCTAACATAGACATCCAGGGAGTCGTATTATACCTTACTCTATTGGTAATTTAAATCTTCAAAAAGCTCTTTGTGATTCAGGTGCTTTTATAAACTTAATGCCTTTATCTTTTTATTGGAAGCTTGGATAAGGTGAAGCTAAAGCTATAAATATATTTTTTTTACAACTTGCAAATAAAATAATAAAAAAACCTAAAGGATTTGTGGAGGATGTGTTGGTAAAGGCAGAAAATTCATTTTTCCAGCAGATTTTGTTGTGTTAGATTTTGAGGAAGATGAAGATGCACCATTAATATTGGGTATACCCTTTATATACAATGCTAAAGCGATCATTAATGTTTTTAAAGGAACTTTTACATTGAGAGTGGGTGAAGTAGTTGTAAGTTTAATGTTTACCAAGGTATGAAGCATCTAGCAAAATATAATAATTATTTATGAATTGATGTGGTTGATGGTAATGTGAATGAAGTCCAATGAGGGAGGTTAGCAAAATCTTGTGAGTTATAGGAGTTAGAGAAGTGTTTGCTGGTACAAACTTTAGAAAAGAAAAAAGCCTTCAAACACTCAAACCAAATGCAAAAAGTCAAATTGCCTCTAAAAATAAAACCATTCCCCCTTCTATTGAGCAACCACCTTAATTAGAGTTGAAACCTTTACCACGTTATTTGAGATACACTTATTTGGGTAAGAACCAAACATTACCTGTCATTATTCCATCCAAACTTAGAGAAGAACATAAGGGTGCACTAGTACAATTGTTAAAAAATAGAGTGCAAGCTTTGGGGTGGCAAATTTAAGATATTAAGGGTATAAGTCCTCCATATTGTGTACACAAAATACTTTTGGAGGAGAAATAAAAAATTACCATTGAGAGGCAGAGGAGAAATAAAAAACTACCATTGAGAGGCAGAGGAGACTAAACCTAAACATGCAGGAAGTAATAAAGAAATAGGTGCTTAAATTGTTAGATACATCGATTATATACCCCATTTCAAACAGTTCATGGGTCAACCCCATTCAATGTGTATTAAAGAAGGGTGGCATTATAATAGTAGAAAATGATAGGGGAGACCTAATTCCTATTAGAGTTATGAGTTGTATAGACTATAAAAAGTTGAATGTAGCCACTAGAAAGAATCATTATCTACTTTCATTTATTGATCAGATGCTAAAGCACATTTCAAAATATACATTCTATTGTTTCTTAGATGGTTATTCGGGAACAATCAAATAGCCATTGCTCTAAAAGACAAAAAAAAAAACCACATTCACTTGTCCTTATGGCACATTCGCTTATAGGAGAATGCCATTTGGTTTGTGTAATGCACATGCAATATTTTAGAGGTGCATGATGGCAATCTTTGCATATTTAGTTGAGAAAATGAAAGTTTTTATGGATGACTTCTCGATGTATAAAAATTCTTTTAAGGAGTGTTTAATAAATCTAGATAAAGTTCTAGATGTGAGGAGACAAACTGAGTTTTAAACTGGGAAAAATGTCACTTTATAGTTGAAAAGGGTATTGTGTTAGGGCACAAAATTTCAAGGAAAGGCATAGAGATAGATAAAGCCAAAGTGGATATCATTAAGAAGCTGCAGTAGCCAACTAATGTCAACAGAGTAAGAAGTTTCTTAGAATATGCATGATTCTATAGAAGGTTTATAAAGGATTTCTCTAAAAACTCTAAACCTCTTTGTCAATTTCTTGAAAAAGAAGTACCTTTCATTTTCACGGATTCTTATAAAATTGCTTTTAACAAGCTAAAAGAGGCACTTATGTTAGCACCAGTTATGATAGCCCCATATTGGAGCTTACCATTTGAGCTTATTTATGATGCTAGTGACCATGCCATTTGAGCAGTGCTAGGAAAAAGGAAAGATAAAAAGCTTTATGTGATATATTATGCTAGTAGAACTTTATTTAATGCTCAAATCAATTATGCCACTACTAAGAAGGAGATGCTAGCAGTGATTTTCATATTTGACAAATTTAGATCATATATTCTTGGATTAAAAGTGTTGGTTTATATAGATCACTCAACTTTAAAGTATTTACTCATAAAGAAGGACTTGAAACCTAGGTTGATAAGATAGGTACTACTATTGCAAGAGTTTGACATTGAAATAAAAGACAAAAAATAAACAAAAAATGTGGTAACAGACCACTCATCAAGATTAGAGTCAGAGGAGAGCAAGAGTGGAGTTAACAAGACAATCAAAGACATGTTTCTAGATGAGTCACATTTCACTCTTAATTATATTAATATACCATGGTTTGATGATATAGCTAATTTCATTTCTAGTGGTAAATTACCCTTTTAAATTATCTAATCAGTAAAGAAAGAAATTAATTCATGACTCTAAGGGCTATATATGGGATGATCCTTTTCTTTAGAAGGTGTGCAGGGATGGCATTATTAAAAGATGTGTACCTAATGAGGAAATAAAATCTAGTCTCCACCATTGTCATGGTTTGATATGTGAAGGACACTATGGCCCCTATAGAACAACATCCAAAGTGCTAAAGAGTGGTTTCTATTGGCCCTCAATTTTCAAAGATGCTAGAGATTTTGTTCAAGCTCGTGATTCTTGCCAACGTAGTGGAAACATATCAAAGAAGGATGAAATGCTTCAATCAGGGATTTTAGAAGTAAAAATCTTTGACGTTTGGGGTATTGACTTCATGGGTCCTTTTTCATCTTCAAAAGGTAATCATTATATCCTTGTATTTGTTGATTATTATATGTTTAAATGGGTTTAAGCTTAAGCATGTGTCAACAATAATGCTAAGACTGTGTGTAATTTTCTAAAGAAATTTTTTGCTTGATTTGGTATGCCAAAGGTCATAATTAGTGATAGAGGTACTCATTTTTGTAATAAAAATATGGAGGTATTGTTAGTTAGGTATGGGGTAAGAGATAAGGTGGCAACTCCCTATCATCCCTAGACTAGTGGGCAAGTGGAAGTTAGTAATAAAGAATTGAAAAAGATTCTAGAGAGAACAGTGGGAAAGTTTAAAAGAGAATGGGAAAAAAAGCTTGATGATGCTTTATGGGCTTATAAGACAACTTACAAAACACCAATTGGCATGTCACCTTTGGGTTGGTGTATGGTTAAGGTTGTCATCTTGTAGTAGAAATAGAACACAAAGCCTTTTGGGTAGTAGAAGTGGTTGTTCGTATCCATAAGTGCACAGAGTCATGCAAGTAGTAAAAAATATTGATTCCATAAGGAGTGGATGTTGATTATTGAATTACTCTTTATGATTATTTGTTTAGATTGTCGAATAAGGTTTCTACTAAAAACTAAACTAATCTTGAAAACTCAATTGAACTACTATAAAATTTATCAATTAAATGAATGATAGGGTTTTTATTCTTAGTTCAATCCTATCTAAGTGTATGTTAATCTCCTTATTTCATATAGATTTTATTCCATTTCCTAAGCATCCTTGGACATATGAAAGTCTCTCTTGAGCACTCGCATAATTTATTGATTATAACAACTACTCAAGTGATTAGCTTTGGATACTTAAGCAATTGATTACTCTTAATATTGAAGCAAAGCTTTTTAAGGAATATTGTTATTTTGTTCTCAATAAGGATCTTCTTTCGATCTCAACCTATTGTCTAATTCAATTTCAAAGGTGATCATTCCTAGGAAAGCATTAAGTTCCATAATAATCATGGATTATAGATTTGATGATATGGAATTTAACCAATTAAGTCCATACTTGAGCTGGGTCTAAAAACCCTAATTACTAATTTAGCTACTCATGGCAATTAAAAAAAAAGAAGAAGAATTAAAAATTGCAAGCACAAACATTATATTGAATTTAATAAAGTACAAGGAATAATATTCTTCTTCTCTTGAATATGATTCAATTGTTCTTTATTTTTTTTACTTTTGATAATCCTTGAGTAGATAACAAAATTAAAATATAAAACAAAAATAAAACTGTTCTATTGAAAAATGAAAATGAATTCAACAATTTTTCAGACCAACCAACCTTTTAAAAAGAGGCAAAACAAAACTATTTATAATTGTCTCTCAAAAACCTTAAAAATAAACTTCCATAATTGAAAATGTTCAAAGTGCACGGTTGTGTATCACTACATCTTCAGAAATCATCGAACCAGGTATTGCCATGCACACCCATATGCACAGTCGTGCATCAGCAACTTGGCTCCTTCTTTGAATCAGGTATAGTCGTGCACACCCATATGCACGGCCATACACTCGAGCATCTTTGCAAAGTAGTCTTTTTAAGCTCAGGTACAGCCATGCACACCTATATGCATGGCCATGCATGCCTTTTCGTCTTATTTTCACAAAGATTTTGAGCTTTCCTCTTCAAGTTCTTGCTTAGACTCCACTTGCGTTGATCTAAACTTGTGCACACTAGCCAAACAACATAAAAACTATCAAAATTAAACTAAAAACAATCACAATTCAAATAAAATTATAAAAACCTAAGTTCTAAGGAATTTAAGTAAATAATGCCAATATTCAAAACTATTCTAGACATTTTAACACTTAAAACTCAACTAATTAGTGCTCAAAATCTAATATTTTTTGCACTTATCAGCTCCCCCACACATGAGCTTTTGCTTGTTCTCAATGAAAACATGAAAACACCCCATTCATGAGAAGAACTTAACTCATTGCTTAGTTTTAACTTAACTAGCTATGACAATCTTCACTTAATATAAAGCTTAAAACTCTAAAATTAAAATAATAACTCGAGGTCAAGGACAAGGACATGCTAGATTATCGTGTGAAGAGCAAACTTCTTAATTGAATTCATGAAAGTGAAAAATTGAAATCAAAGAAAGATGGAAGCAAGTAGAGATCAATTCAAAACTTGGCTAATCTTAGAATCTTATACATAAGGCACTTTTTAAGCACTTTCATTATTTTATTCAACAAAAATTTTTCCAATTGTAGTATCCCCCACATTTCCCGCATTACTAAGTATGGATACCTCATAGAGGGTCCTTTTGGATACTCATACTTTGTTTAAGAGCATTGGAGTAGAAGGAGCATATAAAAATTTATAATTTTAAAGTTTTAGCCCCTTTTTAAACTAGTGTGTTTTACGCTCCATCTCGCTTTTATTTTCTTTTTTCTTTTTATGGAAAGCAAAGTACATAAGACTTGACTAACTTCAAGAGTTGAATTTTGAATCTTTATTTACAAACACCTTTCTCAAAAATCAAGACTCCAAGTTCAATTACTTAAATAAGAAGTAAGCATAAGTTCATTAAAGGTTATCCTTCACATTGGTTTTAAAGAATAGTGTAATAGAAAAGTTTTTGAAAGTATGAATATTTAAAAAACTGAGATTAATGTAAAAAAATTTGAAAATATGAATATTAAAAGACTAAAATTAATATGAAGACATTTCCGAGGGTATAAGATGGTGTGTTGGTGAAGTAACTTTGGAGGCAAAATTACATTTAATATCTAAAAAAAATGCTAATGTTTCAACAAGGACATTATCGATATTTCATTGTTGTTAATAACTATTTACATCCTTAAAGTCCAATTTGAAGAAACGAAATACCCTTTCTATCAATTTTTTGCGGATAGATTCAATCTCTTTAAAATTATTGATAAAAAAAATAAACTGGTTATTAACTAAATTTTTAAAAAATCAATTTGGTACTAAGTTACCAATTAATTACATAAAATTAAATTCAATTATAATAATAAATTTATAATTAATTATTGTTTGCAGGTTTTTAATCTTTTGCACTAACAATCTATTTACAATTAAGTAAATATTAAAACAATATAGACCATAAAATTGAAATGAAAACTAATTAAAATTAAAAATTAATTATATGAAATTAAAAGTATTGTAATAGTATGTGTATAATCAATTACAAATTACAACACTTTAAAAGTAACTTATAAAGTATTAAAAATTATAATTAGAAAATAAATGATTAATTAATTATTTGGGATCGAAATTAATTGCAATAATATGTTGCTAATTAATTTTAAATTAAAACAATATAAAAGTAACTTATAAAATTAAATAGATTATTTATTAAAATTTTAAAAATAATTACATAATAAGTGACTAAGATACTATATGATATTAAAATTAATTATACTATTAATTGCCTAATTTATTATAATGTTATTACATTTTTTTAATTTTTATACATCATGTTTGAACTCAACTAAAATTTCAATTTTCAAATATAATTTTGACGAGAGCTTCTACAATGCCCTGAGGGCATAGATGCCTTTAATTTTTCAACCATTGGATTACAACATAAATTATAGGTCATTAGATAGAAATTAAAAAAAAGACCTGCAACTTGTAAATAAAATTAACTTCAAAGTTAACGAAAATATTTTCTAACGGAAACTTTTTTTTTTCGGTCCAAGTTTCACTTATATTTATAACATCAACCTCTTAAAAAATAATAGACTAAAAAACAATATATGGTGGACCATAAAATAATATATGATTGATCATAAAATACTAAATAAAAAATATGCAACAGAGTATGAATTTCATTAATTTTTGAAGTCATTAACCATACAATATCAGAAAAATATCAAGTAAAAAGACAAAAGATCATATATTTTTCTAAATTCCTGTATTACAGAAAATTCATAATAAAATGATACATGGTTGACTGTAAAATGATATAGATTGACTTCAAAATGATATAGGTTGACCACATATTATTAAGTAAAAACATTTGGTTGATCATAGAAAATCATTTCTCAAAATTTGAGATTCATTTTTGCAAAATTAATTTTATGATTTAGTAAAAGTATTATGATTAAATTAGTTTTTGTAAAATTAACATTAAATGTATTTTAATTTAAATTAATTTAAAAAATGTTAAAATATTAAGAGTTTATATGGGAGTAAATTTGAATTTTTAATAATAAGTGATAGAATATGCTTTAACATAATTTGTTATATTTAGGTTGTCAACCTGTCTTAGCATTATCTTGCAATGTTATGTTTCGTTATATCTACACTTTTTCCGATGTTATTCTGTCCTCACATACATTTGTTTTTCAAGATTTTATTAAATTTAGGTCTACATTTATTCTTTTGCATCTTTTCTTTTGGATGTATTTACTAAAAAAAAGACATATAATGATTGTAATTTTCTTGAATATTACTTAGTTTAGTTAATAATTTAAATATTTAGAAATTAACTTTATTGGTTTGGTTAAAAATATTTATTTTAAATCAACTAAATTAAAATTGGAAAAAGTTGTAAACATTTGGGTTTTTTTATTATTTTTAACCAAACTAAAACTTGACTATTCTTTACAAAATCATTTTTTATTTTTTTATATATATAAAAAATTAATTATCCTAATCGAATTCAAATACTTTTAATTTTGATATTCTTTATTGTTGCTTAATTTGGTTAATAATTTAAATATTTAAAATTTTACTTTTTTTGTTTGGTTAAAAATATTTGTTTTAAATCAACTAAATTAAAATTGGAACAAGTTGAAAACGTTTGGTTTTTTTAGACAATTGGGCCTATATTATTTGTAAAACATTAATGATTGAGTTTATATTGAATCAAATTGCGTAGAAAAATCATTATCATACAAATTTGTTTGAAAAATAAAATATTATAATTAAATTATTAAAAATTATTCAGTGTCTTTAATTGATTTGAATTCAAATCTCATTAAATTTATGTATATTACTTTTGAATTTTTTTTAGAAATTTATATTTGATAAAGAAGATTATTTACATTTGCAAATATTTTTCTCAAATTATTTGTTAGATTTTTCAAAATTATTTCCATATTATTTATTTCATTTTTTGAAGATAATAATAAAGTCAATATCTTCACTCCACTACTCATATAAAATTGTATAGCATTATTTACTATATTATCAGTTTCAATAATTTTTAATATATATTATTATTTTCCTAATTCAAATAATCTTTTATATATGAAATTAATTAATTTTAAAATATTATTATATTAGACTTTATTTATACTTAAAAAATAGTATTAACCACACGCATTACATACATTAAATTTATATCACTAACAAAAATATGTATATTTGCTTAATAATAAAAAATTAAATTAATCGTAAAACTTGCTAATTTTTCAATTGAAATTTTTGTTATATAATAATAATTTTATTTTTTATCATATATTGATTTAACTTAAAACATCTCCTAAAGTATATAATGTTAACTTACAATTTATGGTTGATCACAAAATAATGTATGGTGAATCACAAATATTTAATTTAAATTTTAAACCATAACTATAATTTTTTAAAAATTTATAACTAGTTAATAGAATATAACAGGTAACTTTTATGTTTCAAATTAATTATTTTTATAGGTAGTAATACCTTTAAGGTATTGCAGAAAAATCCAATTTTGACAAAAATTTATTTTATAAACTTAAATGTTTATTTTATTTATATTTTTTAAATTGTAATTTTGTTTACATATTTGATTGATTTATTTAAAATTATCATGTTTATATTATTTATGTATGCATTTTTAAAATTTATTTATTAATTTTTAATATGTTGAAGTAATTTATAACAAAGTAAAATAAAAAAGTTTAATAAAAATATTTATAAAATTATGATCCTTTATCGCTTGGGATATTGACTAATTTTATAGGTTTAATAATAAATTATATAAAAATTTTAATTACAAAAAAATTAATTTAACAGGCAGAAAAGGTTAATTAATTAATTAATTAATTTTTAAAAGTGAAAATGGCAAAATTATTAGCATCCAAAACGTTGTTGTCCCATAATTAAATTTGAACTCAGCGTTGACCTGAAGGCAAAAACAAGAAAAATTGGAGCTCACAGTACTAATTTCCATAAACACAGACAGCTTAATTATTATTATCCCAAACACCTCAATGCAGGTTTTTAAAGAAAAAAGGAATAATTTTTAAAAATCTCTATGATTTTGAAACTTACCCACTTCGGAGGCTACCGTTATGCATCCAATTCCCTATCCAATTCCTGATTTTCGAACTTTAAAACCCTCCTCAGAATTCTACTGTTAGGGTTTACGTCTCCGTTGCTTCTTCTTCTTCCTGTTCATTATTGGCTTTGAATTGGACGACTACATTCACTTTCCTATCAATAGAAAGCAATCTGTGACCTCACTTTACTTCAAATTGTAATGGGTCGTTCTCGTGGGAATTTTCATTCAGCTGATGAAGACCCAACCCAGAGGTTTTTATTTATTTATTATGTTGTTTATAATCTCTTTTGTTATCATTAGGCTTATGACATTCAAGTTTGGGATTTTTTTGGTTGCTTGTGTGCGCTTTGATGCTTCACAGTTTGGCTTTTTGTTCTACTTAAGCTGTAAAAGAGGAATGCCTCTCAATTGTGAACGTAACTTGGTAGAATATTGGCAATGTAAAATGCATTTCTGCATTTCCTGAACTTATGTAACTGCTGACAACTTTATTTGCTATGCTGGCCTTAATTAATTATATTTTCCTATTCATTAAATTTTGATTTTCATGTATCAGTTCGGCCTTGTTTGGAATGAAAATGAATCATGTGAATTGAATTCTCGCAAAACTGACTTTTTGGCGATGCAGATCAAGGAGAAAAAAGAATGCTGCTTGTGGAGAAAACTTGGAATCCTCATCAGCAGGTAAGACCTGAATTAGAAGTTTTTTTTTTTTTTTCTGTCTTTTTTCTTTTCTTGGAGAATTTTATATAGATGCTCAACTGCGGAGGGGTACTACCAAACATCATATCATGAAAGTGTTTAATCTACATTCACCTATTTTTCTAACTTGAGATAGAGTTCTACCTTGAATGATAAAGTCGATGCATCCAATATCATATTGGTGTTTCAGAAGTATTGTTATTATTATTATTATTATTCAATTTCAATTGGAGCCCATAAATTGGTGCAGTGTATAGATTCATCATTTGAACATGTCCAAGCCTTTTGTGCTGCATTTTATTGTAGTGCTATACTTTTAGTACTGCAATAGCGTAACGTTTTTCCTTCTTTAGAGTTATAATACTTTCTTATGTTTGCTTTTGTTATTTTCTTATTTTAATTCAGGTCAAGGAACAAGTGATGGGAAAAGGGCTTTGTACCATTGCAATTATTGCAATAAAGACATTACTGGTAAGATCCGTATCAAGTGTGCAATGTGCCCTGACTTTGATCTATGCATAGAGTGCTTCTCTGTTGGAGGAGAAGTGACACCACACAAAAGCAATCACCCTTACAGGGTTATGGTAAATGATTCTCTTATTTCTTCCTTGCTATTTTCTGGGTATATATGGTTCTTTTCTGTGTGCTTCAAATAAGGTAATTGTTAGAAGTGCATTTCCATTTTGATGTTCTAATGACTGATCAAAATTTGTTTATTCTGTTTTTTTCCCTTCCATATGTTGTATTTAAATTACGAAACTTTAGTATGTTTGAACTGTTCTATTTCATGGTGTGAAACAAGTTGTTTCCCTTTTTGTCTCTTCCTTTTTCCCCTATTATTTCACTTTTGGTTTATTTTAAGCTGTCACTCATATGGACATAATTTTGAAGCTGCATTGTTAGAATGCTAACAATTGTTAACAGCCATTATAGAGATATCATTTACAAAGGAGATGCACTGGTTACATTTACATATGAAAATTCAAAATTTGGTGATATAAGGGAGAGTCTTCCAAAAGTGGAACAAGTGTTAGAAGTGCATTTAATTGATTCAATATTGATAAACCTATAAACCTAGAGAATGGAGTTGAGTGTTGGAACCAACATATAACAAGGGTTCTTGGAATTCCTTTGAGTTTCTTAGTGGTGCTAGGCTAACTATAGTACAAAGCCATATGCATTAATGAATTTTCATCTCTACAGGATAATTTATCTTTCCCACTTATTTGTCCTGATTGGAATGCAGATGATGAAATATTACTTCTAGAGGTACGGCTGGATTTTTCTTTGACAAACAGTAGAACATTAGCAAGCCATTTGCACCTTACATATGATCTTTGTTATGTTGAATTTTTTAAATTTTAGGGAATTGAAATGTATGGATTGGGAAACTGGACAGAGGTTGCTGAGCATGTCGGAACAAAGAGTAAAGAAATGTGCATTGAACACTATACAAATATATATATGAACTCCCCGTATTTTCCTCTTCCCGTAAGATACTTTTAGGAAGCCAATTTCCATTTTAAAATGCATTGTTTTACACAAGTACTGAAGATTTCTCTTTTTCTAGGACATGTCTCATGTAGTTGGGAAAAATAGAAAGGAGCTTCTTGCTATGGCTAGAGGACATGGAGAGGAGAAAAAAGGTTAAATAATGTTTACAGTAGTTATTCCTTCTGTTTTTTTTCTTCTTCTTTGTTTTAGCATATTCATTGTGGTTGTACTCTTTGTAATGCTTGCCTCATTTCATGAAAAGTTCTAATTATAAGTTGCTTTTGACTTTCAGGATCTTCTATGCTTGGGGAGCATCCTTTGAAGGAGGAGTCACCATTCTCCCCTTCTAGAGTCAAGTATGTGTTATGTGTTGTACATTCGTCATTGCTTTCTTTTATTAAACGTCTTATATGTGTTCTCCTGATTAACTCAGAGTTGAAGAAATACATAAAGCTGGTCCCCCTGGCCGGCTACTGTCCACATTAACTACAGGTAAATATCTCCTGATGTTTTATTCAAATTGAAGTTCAAGTAGTTTCGTGATTGTAATCAGTTCTTGCTTTGTTTTACCAAATTTCAGATGTAGACTCTGGGGTTCGTCCTAATAGCATAAATGCAACATCTGCTATTAAGAAGGCATCCAAAATGGCCCGCGTTAAAGATGGCCCCAGTGTGGTTAAAGTGGAAGGTTGGTGGAGCCATAATCTACTATGATTGTGATGAGTGCTGCTAGTTTCAGTTATATTATTTTTGTTCTGTTTGCAGATCCTCAAACAGATAGGGGTTTTAAAGGGAAAAAACCAAATTCATCTGGGAAGGATGGTTCTTTAATAGAGTTGAGTGGATATAATGCCAAAAGGCAGGAGTTTGACCCTGAATATGATAACGATGCTGAACAGTTGCTGGCCGAGATGGAATTTAAAGATACTGATACTGAAGATGAACGAGAGCTGAAGCTGCGAGTGCTCCGCATCTATTCAAAGAGGTAGCATTTTTAATGGCTTAGGTATCGAATGTGTTTGCACTTTGCACTTTACACTTTAGTTAGCTTTATGATAGTTTAGTAATGGCCATTGCCGTTGCTGAAATGTTTATAAATGCTAGGCTCATGTTCTGATAGCTCAAGTCTTCAGGCACTTCAAGGGTTTCCTCTTGGTATTGCAGTATTCATGTTTAACTAATTAATTTATGACATGTGATGCTTCCCATGTGAACCATGCTTTGAAGTGCTCTCCGAGCCTTAGATCTTTATGGACATCCATGCCTCAGCCCAGTCCTGCCCAGCCCCACCCCACCCCAGGACTCATTCAATTATTTTTGGAATCTTTCATGTTGTGGCGTCTTAGACAAAAAATAAAATTACCTGCATGATAAGTTGATCAAATATTGAGTTAGGGCACTCAAATAGTGTAACTCTCAACTTCCAGATTAGTTGCAATTGAAAACATGTATTTAGGTAGAAATTGTGGATCTGTATGTCATGGAAGCATTAGCAAAGAAATATATGGACTGAAAAAACCAATGAAAATAATATCATGGTTTGTAATTATGTTTATATTTATAATCTGCTTCATTTGTTGATATATTTGAGTAACACTTTAGTAGTTTTGAATGTTGAAAGATATATTACCGGATTTGTAACATCAGAAGCTTTAAGTTAGTCTATTTCATATAGTCATGAAAGTTGAGTTGATATGTCAGGCTTGATGAGAGAAAGCGTAGAAAGGATTTCATTTTGGAAAGAAATTTGCTATATCCAAATGTTTTTGAGAAGGACTTATCTCCTGGAGAGAAGGCATTATGTCGACGTTATGATGTCTTCATGCGTTTTCATTCCAAGGAAGAGCATGAGGATTTGCTTCAGACTGTTATTCAAGAGCATAGAACTCTGAAAAGAATTCAAGAACTTAAGGTACAATATTCATTCTTGCTGTTGCAACTTCACTTTATTTAATTGATTTCTTTCTTGAAAATATGTATTGCTTGTTTCTACATTATATTACTGTTATCAGTATTCTTAGTTACTCAACTGAACTGAGGCTCAATCTGAATTTGAGTGGGTCCAGCTATATAAATTCTTTTCTTCTACTC
>CATIWM010025999.1:0-21781 GCA_949671775.1 Mallotus repandus | reverse complement strand
TCCATTAAAAAAAGAGTGAAATGACATATTTACCTTCAATATCTAATTAAATTTAGAATACCATACCATATTTAATTAAATTTTTATTTTTTAAATGCTACTATAACATTAAAAATAATAAAAATAACTATAATTAAATTAAATAAAATTACATTAAAAATTATAACTTCAACGAAAAAAATGTTTGTTGGAAAGAATTAACGTGAATAAAAAAGATATATTTATTCTCATTTTGTTAAATCTATGGTATTATATAACCTTTAATTAATTTATTATTTTTACTTTTAAGTTATGATTTAATTAAATCAAATCAAATTAAATTAAAATTTTAAAAAAATTATTAAAATTAAATATTATAAAAATACTTATTTATTTTAAATATTTGATTAAATTTATAACATTACACCATATTTAATTTCTTTTTTAAAGTCCTACACTTTTTTTACATGGTTACGGTAGAAAAATATTTGCTTTATTTTTTAAAATATTTGTAAATTTAATTTGAAAATTTTAAGGATATTTTTGAAAATATTGACATTTTAAACTTTAACTAACAATATATTTTAAGAATATTCCTACACATTTTAACGGAGGGAGAAATTATTTAACGAATTTAAAATTGAGGAGATTTTTAGTTAATTTTCGAGAAAAAGTGATGAAATAGTAATTATGGTTAAATCTTAGGAGGTAATAGTGATTATCCTACTATTTGAAAGATCAATTGGAGCTTATAAGGAAAAAAAATAACCATTAACAATCATGATCAACGTCTTGTACTCTTTATTCATTTCCTCTAAAAACTCACTAACAGAAAAAGACCTCACAAAGAATAAATAAACTCTCAAAATTAACATTAAAACTGAGAGAGAGAGGAATTGCTAGTTAAACAAAGAAATGAAACTAAAAGAGTAAGGGAGGAGTTAAAAATTTTTTCTCTCTGGCGGAAAAAGAGTAGAATGTATATATTACACATATAATAAATATAAAACATTACGAATTAAAGATGTTATGACTGTAAATATATACAAAATAGCAGATGCATAAAATATAACTGTTTTAAAGGAAATTGAAACGATAAATAATTAAAATTTTAGATATTAAAGTTCCAAAATACTAAATTTTATGGGATTAAATTAAATATATCGAAAGTATAATTTTAAAATCTAAAAACATGTTTTCTTTGTTAAATTTTACAAGAGATAAACAAAAAAAGTTATAAAATCATAAGAGACTAATTATAATTTTGGAGGAATTAATGACACCTTTTGCCATTCCTTATTTTGCATGTGTAGGGGTATTTTATGTTGGTGAAAAATCCGAACAATTACAGTTCGATCTGTCACCCTCTTCTTTCTTAATATTAACGTAATTAACACTCCAGCCATTTGTACTGGGTCGTCATTCCATACTCATTGATTTGAAGTTCTAATTTTTTATTAAATGAAAACTCTGGAAAAAAATAATGTGAAAATATATACTGGTCCTCATCTATTAATTAACTAAATCATAATTTCATCATGATGTAGCTAGTACCAAAGGATTATTAAATAAGCATTTGGTGGTGAAAACCAAGCTAAAGTTTCTAAAGATTTGAGAATTGAGTTGAGGTATCACTTTGAGCTGCCGTCAGCAAAATGGTTGCCAACTATTAAAAATATTTCTCTATGCTATCTATGCCTTCAAATCAGTTTGGACAGACCCACTGGAGACAAAGATATTGATGGTGTCTATCATATCATGAAGATGGAGCAAAAGATGAGACAGGAGTAGCATTCCCGATGATTCTAAACGGTGAAGGACACAAAGAACAAAATATACAGATCTAGAGTTGGAACTTCATCTATTAATTAATTTCTGGTGTGTCGAAAGTTGTAGTGTATAAACTATTGGAATAAGTAAAAAAATATTTTATGGTTTAGCACTTTTTATTTTTAGGTCTATGTTTTTTTTTTTACACTTCAATACCTTATAATATTTATTGTTAATAAATCTAAATAAAATTCATTAATACCGTTAACTATGATGATATGGATATTTTCGTGCTGATATAAACATCAACATAGATTAATGTGCTGACGTAAATGACGACATATATATTAACGTGTTGATTTGAATGTTCATGTGATTGTTAATGTGTCGACATATATGCCGACGAGAATACTAACATGGTGATGTGGATGTTAATGTTAGCATCCACATCAGCATTCAAATCATTGTAAATAATTGTTTTAGTGAATTTGGTTTAAATTTACTAACGGCAAATATTACAAGTAAAAAATATCACAAAAAAATTTAAGACTATAAGTAAAAAAATACTAAATCACAAAGTATTTTTTTTTTACTTATCCCTAAACTATTTCATATAATATTTATTTATATGACAGTGCATTGCATGCAAAATATTTTCCTTTTGAACTATAGTCTCGGGTGTACCAAACTATATATATGCATTGCAAGATTGTTTTAATTCTAAAATCTGAATCCTTTGTTCAAAAGAAAAAAAAAATCTCACATTGGGAAGTTAAAAGAATGGCTAACAAGTATGGCATGTAGACTTTTTAATCAGCAATTAAAAACTCTATATATACAATAAATTTTATTACCATTTTTTCTCTTTCGTTCAAAAAATCTAAAATCTGAATAAAAAACCTTAAATATTTTTAACTTAAGAAAAGATATTTCTATATCACATCAAATTTTGTAAAAATAATTCGTTGTTGAGAGATTATTTTTAATTTTCATAATTCTACTTAAATCAAATTAAATTAGTAAATTTTGAATCAGTAGTTTAGATGCAAAATCAATTTTAAACCAGTCATTTTTTTTTTTTTTTACAAATAAATCAGTAGTTCAGTAGTCTAGACACAAAATAATTTTTATTTATAAATTTTACTGTTAAAAGTTTTTACATAAAAAATTAATAAAAATTTACTCCATCAAGCAAACTCTTTAAATTATAAAATTTTAAATTTAAAGATTGGTGATCAATGTATCATGATTATCAGGCATTTACTGGAGAGTGGGCAGTTTCCTAGCCTGGAAACCCTGGATTCTTCTGTTTCAGTGGGCAGAGACATCTCACCCACCTAACTAATAACAACAGCACAGACACAAATGATATTAGTAATTGCCAATATCAAAATTATTCTCTTACAACATGAAATCCCACTTCAATCCTTGAAAAATATCGAAATAATACTATGTTTTCATGTTAGAATACATGGGTATTTTTGTCATCGTGATATATGGTGCCATGGTTTATAGCTCCAGCAGGCAATCTGTCGGTTTTTCAAAAGTTTTTGGGGACCCTCTGCAAAATTTTCTTGCCAGTCTATCTTCTATGGTCTTTAATTGACCACAACTCTCTAATCTTTTTTTTCTTGCTCTCTCTGTCTTATTTCTTCTTCTTCTTCTTCATATTTATCCCGTCAAATCTTTACTCCAATACAAAGGGGAAAAGAACATTATGGCAAACATTAAACTATGCAATTTACTCTTCTTGCTCTTGTTCTTTGTCCTTGTTGCTGCTTGTGTTATCCAAGGTTTTCATCAACCCTATTTTTACTTTAATTCTTGTATATACATTAATGTTTCATTTCTATATATAAATTCTTGTTTAATTCTTGGCTCTTTCTTGCACCATATACATATAAGATAGATCTAGTTTCACCATTGTGTTTGGTTGCCAAGAAAATATTTCTCCCCAGTTCTTCAAGGAATTGCTATAATTATATACTAATGATTTATTATCATTCTTTGCAGGATCCAGAACTCAAGTACTGCTTCCTAATCAACCAAGAACCACTGCACCAAATTTTCAGGTAAGAACTAACAAGCACAAGTTTTTAGATTATTTTCTTTTTAGTCCAAACCATCAGGATTCATAAGCCACTGAATCCAAGTAGAAAGGGCCGTTGCACTGTGTTTTTCTGATATTAAGTTTCAAGAAAAAAAAGGGTAAATGAGAATAGTTATGAAGATTTTTTTGGGTTGGAGAATTGCAGGGAGAGAGTGAAGAGACGCCCAAGAATTCAAAGAGATTGATGATAGGATCAACAGCTCCTACTTGCACTTACAATGAATGCAGAGGATGCAAATACAAGTGTAGGGCTGAGCAAGTTCCAGTTGAAGGAAACGACCCAATAAATAGTCCATACCATTACAAATGTGTTTGCCATAGGTAATGGATCTATATTTATATAGTAATAATTTCATAATTTATTTATCAAATTAGTTTATGGATTTTTTTTTTTAATTATTTGTAAGCTATAGTCACCAGTTCATGAGTGATTGTAATTTATTAAAATTTGAGTCAAGAAAAATATGCACTCTAGTATTTACAAGAACTTGATATATTTCGTATGGGCATGAGTGCCAAGTTTTATTATAGTATCCACTAGATGCATGAAATTTGTGCCTTTAATGATATATCATTGTAATTTTTTGGGAAAAATATTTCTCCTTGTTCTGGTCATTTTTGTACTTTTTCACTGTTTGAGCAATATGTAAAAGAAATTAATAATAGAAATCAATTCATAAGCATCAAACATGCAGACAATAATTATACATATGTTTATTTTTTATGTTAAAATAGATAGTTTTGACAATGCTCGTAAAAATAGCTATAAGAATTTAAACATTTAATCAAGTTGTAATATTACCAGAGATTCGGGTTCAAATTCCCTTACTCTGATGGTAATTGGTAATGGTAAAAAAAAAATCTCTTAGTTAGATAAGAACTCAAGTTTACCATAGCTCAACACCAAGCTACGGGTGCCTATGTTGTCGTCACCTCACATTTTGAACACATTTGTCTTTTGCTTGATTTTTATTCTAAGTTTAAACGTACGAAAATTTTTGTCAACTTGTAATATATATATATAGAGAGAGAGAGAGAGGGAGAGAGAGATGTGAAATGTTCCAGAGTATCACTGATCGAATTAAATATAGATGAAAATCCCTTTTTGTTGTAAGGCATATATACTCATATAATGCATTCCAATTCTTAAAGAAATGCCCAAAAGAAAACAAATGTTTTATCACTCACTCTCGTGGGATTGGATACATAAACCAACAGCATGCATGTTGAAGCAAACATATCAAAGAAATGTCTCTTAATGCTGCTGGTTGAGTAGGGTCAAGTCAACCAACTTTACATTGCACTATTTAGTGATCACCACTACTCGTGTTACAATATTTTACAAAACGAAAACAAGAAGAGAAGAAGAAATGAATGATTGATTGGGAATTGGAGAATACTAGAAGAGGGCTTTTGGAAGGTAGGAAGCAATATTATTAATTTGTATTATTAGATTCTGAAAGTTTGGTACATGAAAGTGGTCCCTAAACTAAGACATATGCAAACAAGAGAAGAGAAAGAGAGATCACATGGGCAACTTGTTTGTTTTGAACCCATTTACATTTTCTTTCGCACGATATGGCAAAGCTGAATTGCTAATAATGCCACAACTTCAGTAGGACATTGAGGTCCCATTTTTAACTGTACGAATGCTGCCAATACATTTTCATACATGATTCTATTTCTTGAGAAAATTCCTGTTATGCCCCCCTCCCTTACATTTACTATTTGATTCATTCTCCTATTCTTTCATAAAATTCTAGTGCCACCAATAACTGCTGGTGAGCAGATTGGAATATTCTCGTTTAAGTTGCATTTTCAGTTTAAATTTGGTGTATGTAATTATATAAAATTTATTGTTTGAAGACATTTGCTACCCTTATAGTTCTATTCAAATTGAACCGAATTTATTATAGTTTACTAGAATATCAATAGTTCAGATAAAAAAAGAAAATTTTCACTTCTTTTATATTTCTAATATTCGATAATCATATATTTCTAGATCATTTAGAAAAAAAGAAAAAATGGATTAATTATATAAACGGCCACTAAACTTTGTGCGTGATTACAATTTGGTTACAAAATTTTAATTTGCATCTTTTTTGTTGCCAAATTTTTATTTAGATTTCATATATAGTCTTTTTAAAATTGTTTGATTCATGAACAATCTAATATTATCATTTTAGTCTAAAATTTAAAAATATCATATATACAAATAAGTTCATATTTTTTATTCATACAAAAACAAATGAAAAACTAAAAATTATCTTAGAGAAATATCACCTTTAAATTACATTTATAAATTATTTAAATATATTATAAATATATAAGTATTTTATTATTAACATATATTTTATTATAAGTAAAAATTTAAAATAGTATTCAATAAAAATTAAAAAAAAATTATATTTATAAATTAGAGAAAAGGGTCAAATTCAGTCCCAAGTTAGGGTCAAATTAGACCATTTTCCCTATAAATTATTTAAATATAATATTATAAACAAAAATTTTATTCATTTATGTTTATTATATATATAGAAAATTAAAATTAAAGAAAAATATTAACAACTTCTGTGTTCTCTAATCAAATAATATTTTTATATTAATATCCATAAGATAATTTTTAGTTTTTCCTTGAACTTCTATATGCATATAAAAAAATATGAACTTATTTGTGCTATCTTCAAATTTTTGACCAAAATAATAATATTACATTTTTTATATAAACTACTTGTGAAACCTAAATAGAAATTTAAAAACTAAAAAGATACAAATTAAAGTATTTACTATATAATTTCATTCTCCTATTCTTTGAGAAAATTCTAGTGTCATTAATAACGGTTGGTCAATTGACAATAGATTGTTTTCATTTAAATAATATTTTAAGTTTAAATTATAATATATACAATCGTATTAAATTAGTTGTTTAGAAATCATTATTATCTTTATAGTCCTATTTAAATCAAAGTGAATTAATCAAAATTTAATGAGTTCTAAATATCAATAGTTCAAACAAAAAAGAAAATTCTAAAGTACAAGAAGAAACGGAAGACACTATCATTTTTTCTAGAACATTTAGAAAAAAGAAAAAACACTATTATTTTACATTAACTTGCAAAAATGATTTATCTAGGGGCTAGATTAGTTCAACTTTTCAAGTTATGTATATTGTACTTTAACCAATTTAACTCATACTTTACAACATCAAAACAATAAATTAATAAGACTAGATCCTTTATTTTTTCAAAAAATAAATTAAATATGTTTATATATATATATAATTTGTAAAAAATAAAAAAAATATATAAACATAATTAATTTTTGCGAGCGGGTACGAATTGGTGGCAAGATTTTTTCTACTTCAACACTATCCCTACATATATGCCTATGTTGAGTATTATTTGGTTTATAAGATTTTATTTCTTAATAAATTTTCTTAATTTCTAAGAAGGCAAAATCACCAAAAATAGTAATATTAATAGCATTAAAAATATTAATAAATAAATTATATATATATATATATCAATGAAATATATATTTTAATTATCAATGGAATATAAGAATTTGTGGACTTGTTGGATTTCTTTTTCTTTTGTTTTCTGTATTTAAAAGTTTTAGGATACATTGGAACAAAGATAGTGAGATTTATGTATATTTATATTAGCATTTTAAATTTTTTAAAATTAAAATATTGAAAAATATAATAATAAATCAAAACTAAAATAATTTTTAGTTGTGATAACTAATCTGTAGTCCAACCAAAATACTTAGTTGTGATAACTAATCTATAGTCCAACCAAAATACTGCAGAATTTTTGTAAATTTCTAAGCATATTTTTAATTAACTATTAAAATTATAAAGTATAAATAAATAGGAGTTTTAAGTATAATTTTAATAAAAATTCATGTATAATTAAATTTTAAAATTTATTTTTTAAACTATAAAAAATAATTGATGATTAAAATTTTATATTAATATAATATATTATTAAATTTTTAAATTTTATAAAATAAATTTAAATATGAGCGTTAAATTTAAATTTTAAAAACAATATTATTTTAATTTTCTGATTAAAAGCTTTTTTTCTACTTGACTAAAATATAGATCAATTTATTAACTAATAAAAATATCGTTGATGAGTTTGCAAATTTTAAAGGATTGTTTATATGTGTTAAAAATGCCCAATTTGATTTTTATCCAAAGTTTAGCCGAAGAAGTCAAAAATGCCAAATTAATTCTGGTTGAAAAGGTTGAGGAGCCAGTTATCCTTTATCCCAAAATAAAATTGCATTTGATGTAAGTTTTTTAAAGCTCTTGATGCATATAGATGTGTTTATATGAATAAAACTAAAAATAGTTAGATCGATTTTTTTAATTATAATTATTGATATATAATATAGGTATAGATAAAAAAAAATAATTTATATAATATTTAATTATATATATATATATATATATATAATTTTTTAGAAATATATGTCATTTTATTGTAAATGTTTTAAAATTTTTTAAATCTATATAATATTTTTTAATTTTTTTAATTTTTTATTTTATAAAAAAATTTCTATAAACTTAAAAATTTTACAATCAAGAGATATATATATTTTTTAAGAAATCAATAAATTTTACTTATTAATTAAAATAATTTTTAGTTAGTTAATCATTAAGATTAATTTTTTTTCTTTTAATTTATAGTACTTGATTGTAAAATTTTTTCAAGATGAAGAACCAAGTAATACTTGATCGTAAATTTTTTTCAAGATGAAGATCCATCAACTTCAGTTTTATAATTGAAGGGTCCAAAATGACCCTTTGAGGTTTAAAAAATGACGTTCATATATATATATATATAAACTATTCTTTAATTTATAGGAGTTGATCGTAGAAATTTTTTTAATTAAAGAATTCATATAGTTCAGTTTTTAAAAATTTGTTAGAAACAAAAATATATAAATAAGAACCCAATACTAACCTCGTACGATAATTGAAAATCTAAATTAGTCTTTTTTAAATAAGAATATGAATAAACTTTACTGTATACTAAGTTTTGACTAAAAATATTAAAATTACGGTGCCTTATTTTTTAAAAAATAACTGAATTATATTTCATGTATAACACTTTTTTTTTTCTTTTTGTTCTTTTTGTGGTGTTTCATCTCAAAAACAACAAAAACAAAATGGCTACCCTACTCCACATGAACTATTATGGCCAAAGGGTCAAATTGGACCCTCAACTCAACTGTACCTTTAAGTTAATATTGAATCTTAGAAGGTTTTTTTGGTCCTAATAGGAATTTTTTGTTCTAAACTTATATCATATTAGACCTTATCTTAAAAAACTCTTACAATTAAATTCTATAAGTCAAATAAAATTTTAATTGTAATGGTTAACTAATGGAAAATCATTTAGATTAATAAATAAATTTAATAAATTTTTCTCAAAAATATGTATATCACCTAATTATAAATTTTTTAAGCCAACATACTAATTTTTTATTTTTTAAAAAAATTATCTTTTTCTTAAAAATTTATTTAAAATTTTCTTAAAAATTTTTATAAACCTAAAAATTTTTAAAACATTAAATTAAGTGATATACATTTCAAAAAAAAAGTTCATCAATTTTAATCATTAATTTAAATAATTTTTTATTAGTCAGCTATTAAAATTAAATTAATGAATAAAATTTTATTATTGAACTATTAAAATTAAATTATGAATAAAATTGATAAATTTTTCATATGTATATCGCTTGATTCTAAATTTTTAAAATTTTTAAGTCTAAAAATATTTTTGAAAAAATTTAAAAATTAAAAAAAAATTTACAATTTTTTCGATGATTATTATATAGGCTTAACATTTTTTTAAAATTTTATAATTAGGTCAAACATATTTTTTAGAAAAAAATTATCAATTTCATTTATTAATCTAAATAATTTTTCATTAATTAGCTATTAAAAATATATTTTTTTTTTACTTATAAGACTTAACTGTAAGAGTTTTTTTAAAGATAAGATCCATTATGATCCAATTTTTTTTTAAAAAATTCCTATTAAGACAAAAAAAAAAATTTAAGATCCAATGTTAATTTCAGGATATAGTTGAGGGTCCAATTTAACCCTTTAGCCAAACTAGTATTCAATTTTGACTCATTTTGAGGAACCTTCGAAGCAAAAGAAGAAGAACCCAAATTTTTTTAAAAGAAAAAAACGTGAATTTTATATCGTATTTGATGTTTGTGAGAAAGAGGTGTGCTATTTCTTGTCCTTTGCTGGGAGAGATACAGAGAGTTTTGTTTTTGTGAGTCTTCGAGAGCTAAGAGTGCCATTTTCAATCAATTTGAGTGACTCGGCAATTCTCCACTGAGATTGATTTGTGTTTGTTCATTATCGCCTTATATTTCTGTTTCTGTTGTTCCAGCTTTTTCAATCTTATGAAATCATCCTTTTTTCTAGTTGTTTTCATTAAAATGGAGAATTTTTTCTAAAGGTTACGTATAAACATAATCGATACCCCTCAGGTAAATTTTCATTTAATCGATACTTTATTTTTCTAAATAAAAGATTACTTACAGAACAATGATATCCAAGTCAATTAGGAAAAGGAGTTTCTTATCAGGAAGAATCCCGGATCAAAAATGAAAACTCTTTAAATAGGAACAAGTCCTACATAGAAGAGGAATCTTATTCCTCTCAGGTTTGAGTGTTATACTCCCTATAAATACCATTCACCTCTCCCTTAACTATTCATTCTATTCTTTTAGCTCATTACTTTCTCTCTCTTTAAATTCTCTCTCTAATCTCTCTGACTTAAGCATCAAAGGATTTATGGGGGAAACCTCACATTTCACCTTGCTTCTCTGTTGATTATTTAACCACAAGACTCGGAGGTTTCGAAAATTAAGTTATCAAGTGGTGCCACCTGTGGGAAAACCTCTTGAGTCAAAAGCCATTATCAGTTACCGACCTAAAACAAAGTTCACATCATGACATCCAGCCCACCAACCACGGATACTCAGATCAATCCCCCAGGATCAGCCGTAGATGCTCCCATCAACCCCTGTGCCTCCTATTAACCTATCCACTCCTATCTTACTTATTGATCCAACTATCATTCATCATGTATGGTCATCATTTCAAATCCCTCTTAATACACATTTGTCATCCGGAGTCACCCAAGGTTGGGTGACCCCAGGCACGAGCTTTCCCTATTATGCTCCTCTGTATCATGTTAACCAACCCATTCCCTCAATGCCCTTCCCAAGTCTTCCAGGAACCCCCATAATAAACACACCGAACCTAAACACAGTAACCTATATGTTCAACTTGCCTTCTGTGAATAGAGAGACAATGATCCAAAGCATCCAAGCTCAAATGGCTCTCATACAACAACAATTAAATGCCCTTATCCAAAATAATAACCCCAGAGCAGATAATGTAGAAAATAATATGAATTTGCCACTCATAGCCACCCAGAGTTTTCATGGACGGGATAAAGAAGCCCGAAGAGATCTGCAAGGGGAGTTTAATACAAGCCACCCAGTGTTAGATGACTCTCAGATAGCCCAAAAAGTGGAATAAGTAATTCAGAAGGCTCTGACAGGACCAAGAAAGGAAGATGAGTGTGCTGGAAGGAACAACGCCTTTTGTGAACTGAATCAATAAGATGTAGATCCCATCCAAGTTCAAGTTGCCTCAATTGGAGCAGTATGATGGCACTGGAGATCTAGTCAATCACGTGTCATCATTCAGAACAAAAATGATGCTCCAAAATGTTAATGACGAAATTCTGTGTCGGGTCTTCCCTGGCACACTAACCAAAATTGCCCAAATGTAGTTTCACCAGCTTCCAAAGAATTCTATATCATCTTTTGAAGAGCTGGTTGAGAAGTTTAGAACATGGTTTATCACTAATGTTCCTCCTGCCAAAAGCATAAATGATCTCTGGACATGCAGGCAAGATATCAATGAATCATTAAGAAGCTACTTAGACATATTCAATAAAGTAGCTATGCAAATAGAGAACTTAAGTGACGAAGTGGCTATTGAGGCACTAAAGAATGAAACTCGATTAGGAAAACTCAAAGAAAATATCTTGATGAAAGAGCCACGTACCTTCTTAGAGGTTATGTCCATGGCTACTAAACTAATCAAGATGGATGATGAAAAGCCACCTTTCAAAAAGAATGATAAAACTTATCAAAGAAGGCATCCAACTCCCCGAAACAATTGCAAAAACCTATTAGAAGGGTTCAGAAGAGAAACTGAGGAATTTAAATCCCTAAATGCTTCTAGATCAAGAATTCTCATGTGGATTAGAGAAAACAGAGTATGCATAACTCCAGCAAGGAAGCTAACCCCTCTAAGAAGAGGAGCACCGGATGGAAACAAGTGCTTCCAGTATCATCAAAAGTTTCAAGTATGAAACAGATGCATGTCGAGATCTCACAGAGTCAATCAAATAATTAATCAAAAATGGGAAGCTAGGAAGATTCACAAGAACTTGAGATCTGAGTGATCGAGCTGAGGATTCTCCAGATACAAAGAAAGCTCATACTGAAGTTGCCAGAGTTATTAACATGAATATTGGAGGTGAAACATCGGCCGAGAAAAGGATGAAAAGACCTCGAAGGGAAGAATATCGGGTACCTAAACAAAGGCCGACCATCACAAACGAATCTAACGATGGAGAGCATGTCCAACAGCCCCATAATAATACCCTGGTTGTGAGTGCATACATCTAAAATTATCTAGTAAAAAGGCTTCTGATAGATGAAGGTAGTGTTGTCAATGCACTTTCATAGAATGCCTACAAGGCCATGGGAGGTTCAATCACTTATTTAAAACCAATAAAAATTTCAATCACCAACTTTTATGGAGGAACTACCCAGCCAGTAGGAGTGGTGGAACTAAAAGTAAAATTTGGAAACTGGGACATCGGAGATATCAAAGCAATCAGATCTCTGTTCAATATAGTAGATCTTCTACTTACCTACAATGGGTTCATTGAATGGCCTATTCTATATGAGATTGATGCTGCCACAAGCATCAGGAGGTTAACTATGAAAATCCCTTTAGAAGACCAAGTAATCACCATACACAGAGATCAGTCAATGGCCAACTAATGCTATCAAATGGTTGTAAAACCACGAATGGAAGCATTAGAAGCAGGAAAGCAGGGAGCAAGCCCAGAACCCATTGATCAGGTCCAGACTCTACAGATAGCTGAAGGAAAGATAGTTAGAATCGGTGTTGAACTTGACAAGCACATTTTTAAAGAGATTAGTAAGGTTCTACGCGAACATTCAAATAGCTTCACCTTATAAGCATCCGAGATTGTGGGAGTAGATCCTCAGATCGTGTCTCACAGCTTGAATGTTAACTTGAAAGCCAAACCCATGGTTCCTAAAAAGAGGAAGTCCGCTTAAGAAAGACAAAAGGTGATCGCTGGGGAGACCAAGAAGTTATTAAATGCCGAATTTATCAGAGAAGTTAAGCATCCGGAGTGGGTAGCTAATGTCGTACTGGTCAAGAAAGCAAATGGGAAGTACAAAATGTGTGTTGACTATATATATTTGAATAAGGCATGTCCTAAAGACAGCTACCCTTTACCAATGAATGATCAGTTAGTAGATTCAATAGCCTGCCACAGCTTGTATAGCTTTATTGATGCCGCCCAAGGATACAACTAGATCCCAATGAAAGTGGAAGACCAAGAGAAAACATCTTTCATTACACATAAGGGTCTTTATTGCTATAGAGTCATGCCTTTTGGATTGAAGAATACCGGAGCAACATACCGGAAGAATGTAGAGGTAGACATGGATGACATCATCATCAAGAGCCAAAATGCAGAAAAACATGTCGACGATCTTAAATAAATCCTCGATACTCTCGATCAATACAGGATCAAGCTCAACCCGGATAAATGTGTCTTTGGAGTAAAACCTAAAAAGGTTTTGGGCTTCATGATTTCACACAAAGGGATATAGGCAAATCCTGAAAAGATGGATGTTATTCTAAACATGAAAACTCCTAAGACACTGAATGAACTATCAAAAGCTTAATGGCAGGATAACAACTCTTGAAAGGTTTATCTCATGCTCGGCCAAAAAATATTTACCATTATTCCGAGCTTTAAAAAACTCCAAGTGATTTGACTAGAATGAGGAATGTTAGACTGTGTTTGAAGAAATCAAGAAGTTTTTATCATCACCCCTTTTACTTAGCAAACCAATTCTAAATGAATTTTTATATTTGTATCTTTTCATTTGACACTAATCTATTGCCCCGGTATTGGTTCGAGAAGAAGGAAGCCAGCAAAACCCAATTTACTATGTTAGCAAAATCCTTAGAGGCTCGGAGGTCCGGTATCCCAAATTGGACAAACTTACCATGATGGTCGTTCATACTTCTAAGAAGCTCAAATAATATTTCCAAGCTCATCCAATCATAGTCAGAACCTACTTCCCTTTACAAAAAATCCTTCAGAGACCAGAAATATCAGGAGGATTGGTCTAGTGGTCTGTTCAGCTAAGCGAGTTTGATATTAATTATGAGCCTCATCACCAAATAAAAGCTCAGGCACTGGCAGACTTCATCCAGGAGATGACAGTAGAAGAAATAACTTCGGTACCTTACCTGGAGTAGAGGCTATACATCGACGAAGCATTCGGGGCTCAGGGATCTAGAGTTGGAATTATTCTTATTGGACCATGTAGGGTTAGAATAAAATACACAGTGAAGATCAAGTACAACACCGTGAATAACCCAGCTGAGTACAAAGCGTTGAGTACAGGACTTAAGTTAGCCATTGAGGTAAGGGCTGAGAATCTCAAAATCTACTCTGACTCTCAACTAGTGGTCAACCAAGTCAAAAAGACGTACCAGGTCAAAGACCCAAGCATGGCCAAATATGTCGAAAAAGTGAGATGGCTCCTAAATAAGCTTGAACAAGAAGGGGGGCAATGGGAAATACTGCAGATCCCTAGAAGCGAGAACATGGAAGCAAACTTGTTAGCAAAGTCAACATCAGAAGATGGTCAAACCTTCAACGAGCTCTAGCTAACCGAGGAATTAGTTAAGCCAAGCATCAAAGAGGTAGAAATTATGAACACTCAGGAGGTGGTGGATTGGATGAAGCCAATCATTAAATATTTAAACCATGGTGCCTTGCCTCAAGACAAACTTAAAGCTTGAAAGCTGAGACTCAAAGTTGCACATTACTCCATGTATAAAGGAGAACCTTACAAAAGATCTTTATCTCACCCATGGTCAAAATGTGTTCCTCCGGAACAAGGCAATTATGTGTTCAGAGAAATACATGAAGGAATATGTGGAGCTCATAAAGCCCAGAGCTCGCTGGTTAAAAAGGCATTGCTCCAAGGATACTATTGGCCAACTATGTCCCAAGATGCACTATAACTTGTCCAAAAGTGTTCCAAATGTCAATAGTTTGCTCGACTCAATCACAAATCATCTACAATTCAGCATCCCATTAGAAGCCCATGGCCCTTTGCTGTTTGGGGAATGGACATTCTAGGACCCTTCCCAGTCTCGACATTACAAAAGAAATTCTTGATCATAGCTATTGACCATTTTACCAAGTGGGTAGAGGTCGAAGCAGTTCCAACCATTACAGAGGCTCGGATTCAACACTTCTTTTAGAAGGAAATCATTTATAGGCTCGGAATACCACACACTCTGATCATAGATAATGGAAAGCAGTTCAAAAATGACAAATTTAAATCATTCTGCTCATACTTGGGCATCAAGCTCAAGTTCACCTCAGTAGCTTATCCCCAGATAAATGGTCAGACGAAAGTTAACAACAGAATCATCATGCAAGGATTGAAGAAAAGGCTGAACGAAAAGAAAGGGAACTAGGTTGAAGAGCTCAATAATGTTATTTGGGCATATAGAACAACACCCAGGAATTCAACTGGAGAAACATCATTCAGACTAACCTACTAAATGGATGTGGTGATCCCTGTGGAAATCGGGGCATTAAGCTATAGGGTAATAGGAGAATTACACCCAGAGGTCAACAAAATTAATGCTCGAATATGCCTAGACTTATTGAAAGAAAGAAGAGAACAAGCATCCATTATCTCAGAAGCTCAGAAATTAAGAGCCGCTGGATATCACAATAAATATGTCCAGCCAAAGCAATTCAAAGTCAGAGACCAAGTGTTAAGAAGGGCAGACATCTGTAAAGGCAATTCCAGAACAAGCAAAGTCATACCTAATTGGGAAGGCCCTTATCATATTGCTAAAAAAACTACTAAGGGTGCGTACAAAATACAAAATTTGCAGGGTAAAAAATTACCCCGATATTGGAACTCAGACAGTCTGAGGAAATATTATCAATAGATAAATTGTACTTAAATAAAGAAACAAAAAATAAAAGTATTCTTTCCATTCATTTTCAAAGCAATTCTACATTCAAAAAAAAAAAAAAAAGAAATTATTCAACGTTCACATTAGCCCCAGATTCCAGGGTTGTTCGACATCATTAGACACTGAGCTAGGTTCCTCAGAAGTTTGATTTTTATTTGTTTTAATAGCAACAGACGATTGCTTTCTAGCAACTTCAGGCTCAGTGGGTTGCTCAGAAGTAGCCCCCTTAGCAGCGGTAATCTTCTTTCCCGCAGCCTTCAGATCTTTTCGCTGCTTCAAAGCAAACTTCTTCGCAGCCTCTGCCTTAGAAGCTATCCTCACCAAATCATTAAGAGTTATCTTCTCCAGTTTCGAGAAATCTAAATCTCAGTGGTAAGCAAGCAGTACCCTCTTGGACTCAGATTTATAAGCTTTGAGAAATCCAACAACCATGTCCCAGTTCGACTTCAAATCTACTTTTCAGGCATCTTTCTCCGCGGCCAGATTCTTCTTTAGAGTATCTAAGTTGGCATCCTGCTCTTCAATTCTTTTAGTTAGCTGGGCCTGGGTATGCTCGAGATCTTCAATCTTTTTCTAGCAAGATTCAACTTTGGACTTTCCCTTTGCCTATTCCATCCTTATGATCTCCAGAGCAAGCTTCGCTGTGTCGACCCTTATACCAGCTAGGAAAAGAAAACATCAAGTCTCGAAAAACTTAAAAACATAATGTAAATTTACAAGTTCAGACAGATACCTCAAGTGTCTGTAAAATCAAAGTGTTGGGCAGCTCGTCCTTCCCCACATCCATCCACCGTAATATATCCTTCGGCAAACATAAGGACTCAGCATATTGGTCTAGGACTTGAGTGTTTTGAATGCTCGAAGGATTCATCTTTTGAAGAACAAATTTCCTCATATTCGGACATGCAGGGAGCCATGGACGTTTGATGAATAACCCACTCCCCTCTATCAGCTCCTCTTCATCCAGATCTAGCTCCCGAGTTTGCTTTCTTGGAGTGTCAGTGGTTTCAATAGCCACCACCTACACTGGAGGCATTGCCAGATCTTCAGTAGCCATTGTAGGTGGATTAAAGCGAACCCCAGGATCACCCTCCTCTTGGGTCAAGTCCGTGATATCCAGATCTAATCTAAGAAACTCTAAAAGCTCATCGTTTGCAATGTTCATTCAGTCTGCAAATGTGAAATAATCAGCCATCTATAAAAATGAAACGAAACAACAAAGTCAGAATATACCTTCAGAAGCTCAGATATTAACAGCTACAGTGCTATCTTCAGAATAAACTCGTCAAATATATATTCTCAACAGACGTTCCCTTAGTCATGCTTTCTTCGTACAACCGACATACCAACTACTTTTCTTTCTCAGGTAGACTAGGAAGGCTCCTCACTTTATGGCATTCGTCTACTCACATCCACCAGATGTTAATAAAATTGGAGGGATGTTTAATTATGAAAAATTTGTGCCTCCAAGACTTCTGCAAAACTAGAAGCTTGACAAAAATACTATTATTCGAAGTAGCTGAAAACGAGAAAGTCAGTTCCCCCTTTTTCTTGTTTAAACTATACATAAACTGAAACATCTCTAAGTTCAATTCTTTATTCTCTCTATGTGCAAGCTTTATATACCCTGTTAGTATCCTATAGCTATTTGGATGAAGTTGTCCAGGTGCAATACTATACCTATTCAAAAAAGCTTTCACAAACTGGTCCATAGGAAATCGCAGACCACCCTTTAACTAGTCCGCATACACTACTATCCTTACCATATCTGTAAAAGGCTCATGAGCCATAAACCTACTCTCAACAGCGTGCAATAATAAGTCATTTGGGATATCATATTTTTGCTTATACCACACTAACATACTGTAATCTACTCTAGATTCGAAAATGTCTTACTTCACTTGTTCCCGTGGAGCCATCATAAAGTAAGAAGAAGAAGAAAAAAATACAAATGAGAATAGAAGAACGTTCACCTGACAAATTGAGAAGTCCCGACAGTAAACGATAGCAAAAGGCAAGAGAGCAAAAAATAAAGAAAAAAGCAAAATAAATAAGCAGACACAGTAAGAGCTTCTTTTGGCAACAAACTAGCCTATTTATAAAGCCAAAGAAGAATCCAAAAGGACATAAAACACCCTTAGGGCGGAATACCAAAAAGACATCTCTTAAGGGTAAATCGGCCAATACATATCTGCCATAAACACTCATTATCAGTGCAGTTATCAATACAGCTGTCCTTTCAACTGATGTAATTCTTCAGTAGCATAGTGTACTGAAACATCTCATCTTCTGATAAAACAAACAGACACAGCAATTACATAAATTCAAAATTCAAAAAAGCATAGCAAAAGGCGTGAAACTTACAAATCACACATCTCACTACCAGATCTTGGGTTGCTATATTGCACCGAGCATCTCAAAAGCCGAGTATATATAGAAACTCGCATCCTCGGGTCGTTACATTGCACCGAGCATCTCAAAAGCCGAGTATATATAAAAACTCGCATCCTCAGGTTACCACATTTCACCGAGCACCTCAAAGTCAAGTATCTATGGAAACTCACATCCTTGGGTTGCTACATTGCACCGAGCGATCATATAAAGTCTAGTATATATAGAAACTAGCACCCTCACGTCGCTCTTCAGCACTGAAGTCTCAAAACTCCAGCACTAACTGGTCCCATTCTGCTTGTTGCAACAACACTAGTGGGTTAATCCCTCAGAATGTTTATTAACACACCGAGCATCTGTATAAGTCCAGCTAGCATCTCTTTATCAAAACTTTGAAGACTCGGTACCGAGCGTCTCCACCAACAGTGACTGAGGTTGGCCACCTAAGCTCACCTTCCGACATCAACATACTACCTTCTATTTCTTACTCTGAACTCTTTCCTTCGCGTTATTGTGGAGGGGGGGGGGGGGGAATCTTAATACCCCTCAAGTAAATTCCCATTTAATCGATACTTTATTTTCCTAAATAAAAGATTACTTGCAGAACAAGGATGTGCAAGTCAATTAGGAAAATGAGTTCCTTATCAGGAAGAATCCCGGATCAAAAAGGAAAATTTCTTAAATAGGAACAAGTCTTACATAGAAGAGAAATCATATTCCTCTCAGGTTTGAGCATTGTACTCCCTATAAATACCCCTCACCTCTCCCTTAACTATTCATTCTATTCTTTTAGCTCATTGCTCTCTCTCTCTTTAAATTCTCTCTCTAATCTCTCTGACTTAAGCATCAGAGGGTTTGTGGGGAAAACCTCACATCTCACCTTACTTCTTTGTTGATTGGTTGACCGCAGGACTCGGAGGTTCCAGAAATCAAGTTATCAATAATGATTATTTTCTACTCCGTTTATGCTTTGTAAAATAGAGGCAAACAGAACTATTTGAATTGATTATTGTCAAGGTGTATTGTTGTTGCTATTTTTTAGTTTTTTCTTATTGTTGTTAGGTTGTTGTCAATATTTTTTACTTGTTTTGAGTTATTCTTTTACTCTATTTTTAGTTGTTTGATTTCTTTAAATATTACAAATTTTTGAGTAAATGAGTGAGTTACAATTTTTCAAAGTTAAATATATGATTTTTTTTACCAAATATATTCAATGAATATGGTTTTTTTTTTTGTTGTTGTTGATGGTTTTTACTAAATAAATAAAATTAACCAAACAATACCAAAAAAAAAAACAAAGAAAAACAATAATAACCCAACAACAATCAAATAAAAATCAGAAAAAATAAAAAACAAAGAACATAGCAACAACCAAAAAAATAAAAAATATTTTTAGTTATTGTTGGTAATTGTGTCTGTAGTTTTATGGTAGTTGTTATTAGAGCTAAACACAGGACGGAGAAAATACCGAACTGAACCGAAATACCGAACTAAAAGATATTAAAACCATACTGAACCGAATAATTTTAATCCCAAACTGAATCGAATCAAGTTTTATGACTAATTTAGTATAGTACTGGAGATTTATAAAAAACTGAACTGTATTGAAACCATATCGAACCAAAAACCGAATATAGTACCGAATTTTAATTTAATAAATAATATATAAATATTAATAAATAATTGTAAAATTAATTATATTTTTTTCATTATAATATCAAGTAATATATTATTACTAAGTAACATATGTATAATGTGTTTTGTGTTAAAAATATAATAAATAAATTGTTAATAAAGTATTTTTATTAATTTAATTATCATTAATAAAGTATTTTACTACTGCTACTATCATTATTATTATTATTATTATTCAATTGATAAATAAAAATGTAAAATATTTATCATATTATAAATTGAACTTAAAATATAAAAATAAAAAATTCAATTTGTATAATTTCAAATAATCCAACTAACAAATAAGAATGTATAATGTCCATTACAACATAATCTAAACTTAAAATATGAAAAATAAGAAAACTATTATTATTATCAACAAGAAGTAAAAAATGTGTAGTACCCATTATATTTCAATTTAAACTAAAAATATGAAAAAAAAAAACAATTAAAATATGCAAAAATAAGAATATATGATTTCAAATTTTATAATTTATTAATTAAAATATATTATTATTGTTATATTTCATAATTTATTAATTATTATTTTTAGTAACTAACCTAATCTTATTGATATTATTTAAAATTAATAAATTAAATAATAGATAATCAAAATGATGTAATTTTGTCTAAAACTACATGATTTTCATTAAAGTAAATAGTAACCTTACAAATAAATAAAATAAAATTAATTTGGGCAAATATATAACTATAATGATTTGTAGATATGTTATGGTTTATATTGTATTTTTTAAATAGTTTTTAACTATAATACCATGTAAGCATATAACTATAATGCTTTTTTAATGATTTTTTTTTGTCAACAATGGTTTATACTATATTAATTACAAAAATTTGTACATTCTTATTTTTTTTTAGTAATAAATATAAACTCAATTAATAATATAAATTTGTATATAATATAAATCTCCGGATCTCTGTTTTGAACCGAATCATATCAATCCGTTCTGAAAAAATCAAAATACCGTACTGAATCGTCCCAAAAAATAAGATTGTACTGGTTGAAGTTTTTTAAATTTGGTACTGGTACTAGAGATTTTATTTTTAAAATCCCGAAAATTTAGTATGGTTCCGAAAATTTTAAATTTTTGAATTTTTCATACCATATACACCCTAGTTATCAAATTTTTATTAGGTTGTTGTTTATATATGAAAGAAATGTATTTTTGAAAAAATTTTGTTGTCAACATAATGTTTTTGGAAAAAAAAAATCCCTGAGAATAAACCATAGAAAAAATTACAACATTCACGGTACTTCAACCATTTTTTTGCATCTCTACTTTTACGCTTCTTTTTCTTTTCACGTTTATCGAAGTACTTTTCATCACTTTTATTGTTTTCATTTTATGGTTTTCCTGGTTTTTTCTTTTTTTCTTCTTTGTTATTATTATTTTATAATATTTTATTTTAATATTATTATTCATTTCTTTTTTTTTATT
>CATIWM010025992.1:0-11752 GCA_949671775.1 Mallotus repandus | reverse complement strand
ATAACAGGCCTAATTAATAAATTTTTTGTAGGACTAACCCAGCCTTGCAGCCAGGAGTGTAGGGTTATATGCCTTTTCCCTAGGGCCAAATGATTTTTTCCTAGATATACATACCACAACCTCAAGTACCACCAATGGGAGTTGATCGGGATGTGGTAAGAGATGTCATGCAGAAGCTGTATGGGCTTGGTCTGCATCAAGTTGGTCACCCTAAATTCCACAAGCCATACCTAGATGTGATAGATCGGAATAATCCTTATCCTAGAAGCTACAGAGTTCCTAAGGTTTCCTTATTCTCAGGGGAAAACAGACAATCAACACTAGAGGATATTGCTCGTTTTACCATTCAATGTGGAGAGTTAGCAAACTTTAAGAATTTTCCTAATTTTAAATTAAGATTATTTCCTAGTAGTCTGACAGGAACTATATTCACCTGGTACGCAACACTGCCAAGAAATTCTATCCTTACTTGGCAGGAGATGGAATGACAGTTTCACACTAAATTCTTCAAAACATAGCCTGAAGTTTACATAGCTGAACTTTCCAAGGTAACTCAGAGGGCCAGAGAAAGTACAAACTTATTCATTGATAGGTTCAAGAGGATGAGGAATAGATGCAAAATCATGTTACCTGAAGGTGAATATGTGAAAATGGCATAAAGAGGCTTGGATATTAAGCTAAGGAAAAAGTTCCAGGGCATGGAATTTCATGATTTCTATGAACTTGCTACTAAAGTAAGTGAATATGAAGAATTGCTCAAAGAGGAGAATCAGAGGAATAAGGCTTCAATGGGTACTTATTTTCAAAAGGTGTCTAATACTGAAGTTGCTACTGCTGAACTTACAAACACTGGATCTTATGTTTGTCCACTCTTGGAAAAGAAAACTCTTGAAGCGAGGAAAAAATCACAGTTTGTCCACTCTCTTAGTAAAAGTGAAGATGATTTAATTTCTACTAATATAACTATTTCAACTTTTATAAGAGAAATCATATGAGTGTCTAGGGTTTTACTAATCGAGATCACTGTTGGGAGCAAGCGATAATTGACTGCTTCTTTGTGGTGGAATTAAATGCTAGCTACAATGCATTGCTTGAAAGGGATTGGATTCATACTAATTGGTGTGTGCCATCCTCCCTACACCAGTTCCTTCTATTCTAGAAAAATAATGATGTTGAAGTGGTTTGGGCTGATAACAATTTAGCACCTGTTCAGACAATTTAGAGGCTAGATTCTATGATGTCAACGTGGGGCCTCTTAAATTTTCTGGAAGAAGAGTGAATGGAGATCTTAAAAACATCCATTTCACCAGGGAAGACATAAACCTAACGTGTAGGAACATTCAAATTTAATCTACAAGGAGAAAGCCATCGTACCTTACACCTACTAGCCGATGGAGAAGCCAATCATTGAAGAAATTGATGATGATTAGACACACAGAGGAAGAATTGGCAGTAGCCGCAACTGCTATAAAGAAGTGTCTGATGCAGCAAACTACAAACACAATAATTAATGAAGAATTAGAGGAAAATGGAATAGAAATCATAGGTGCAGAAGAATTTGAGGATGTTGATGAACTACGAATAGAACATGTAAAGGAGGTACCACAACGCCTTCAAGATGATTAACATGAAGTTCAAGACCCTCTGAAGGAAATCAATCTTGGCATAGAGAAAGAGCTAAGAATCACCTATGTCTGTTCTTTGTTGAAAGAAGAAGTCAAAAAGGATTTAGTTGCACTGTTGAAAGAATTCAAAGATTATTTTGCATGCAACTACACAGAGATGCCTAGGCTAGATAGAGAGGTAATTGAGCACCGCCTTCTTATAAATCCTGAATTTCATCCTTTGCAACAACCTCCTAGGAGAATGCCGAAAAAGGTAAAATTAAAAGTCAAATATGAGATTGAAAAATTACTCAGAGCTGGCTTCATCAGGCCAACCAGGTATGCTAAGTGGCTTTCTAATATAGTCCCTCTACTAAAAAAGAATGGTAAACTTAGAGTCTGCATAGACTTTAGGGATTTGAATTTAGCCACTCCTAAAGATGTTTATATAATGCATGTAGCTGACATGTTAATTGATGTTGCCCCCAGGAATGAAATTCTATCATTCATGGATGGCTTCTCAGGATATAATCAAATTTTTATTATAAAAGAAGATGTGTCTAAGACCATATTTAGATGTCCAGGAGCAATAGGAACGTTTGAATGGCTAATCATGCCCTTTAATTTAAAAAATGCTGGTGCTACATACTAAAGGGCTATGAATGCTATTTTCCAAGACATGATCGGCCATCACATAGAGGTTTAAAATAAAAAAAGGCCTCTGATCATGTTTCTCATTTAAGAAAGAGTTTTGAAAGAATGAGAATTTATCATTTGAAGCTTAACCCTCTTAAATGTACTTTTGGTGTATAGGCTGGAAACTTCCTTGGATTCCTTATGCATTAAAGCGGAGTTGAGATTGACAAAAATAAGGCAAAGGCAGTGCTTGAAGCCAGGCCGCCTCAGACTAAGAAAGAGCTTTAAAGATTATTGGGGCAAGTCAATTATTTGAGGAGGTTTATCTCTAACCTTGCTGGAAAAACTAAGGAATTTTCTTATTTGATAAAATTAATACATGAAGTTGAATTCAAATGGGAAGAGAGGCATCAATGTGCCTTTGATAAAATTAAAGATTATTTGTCTAAGCCACCTGTTTTAGTTCACCCAAGAGAGGGAGTACCTTTGTAATTATATATTTTAGCTGCAAATGAATCCATTGGGTGTCTTTTAGCTCAAAATAATATAGCAGGACATTAGCAGGCTATATATTATCTCAGAAGGATTTTAACTCCCACTGAAATAAGATGTTCTTTTATTGAGAAATTGTGTCTGACATTATACTTTGCTTGTACTAAATTAAGATATTATCTTTTAAAGCATAGAGTATATGTTATTTCACAGATTGATTTAATGAAACACATGTTGAACAGACCAGTCTTGTAAGGTAAAATTGGAAAATGGTTGCTAAGCTTGATTGAAATTTCACAGATGTATCATCCTCAAAAATCAATGAAAGGATAAGCATTGGCAGATTTTTTGGCTAATCACCCCACTCAGGGAACTATAGGGGAAGAAGATCTTCCAGTATGTGGAATTATTGTTCGGCCTTGGGTGTTAAAGTTTGATGGATTATCTACAGACAAATCAACTGGGGCTGTTGTGGTAATCACTTCACCTTTTGGTACAAAAATAGCCCTCAGCTTCACATTAGATTTTGAGTGCACCAATAACCAAGCTGAGTATGAGGCCTTGATCATATGCCTTGAAATTATCTAAGATCTTTGAGCTAAAAAGGTATTGATAATTGGAAATTCTCAGTTTGTAATTAAATAATTGACAGGAGAATATAGATGTACAAGCATCTCTTTAGCACCTTTATTTTACTATTGCTATTAAACTTATTGATTCTTTTGAAAATGTGTCTTATATGCATATACCTAGAGAATATTTTTGGGAAGTTGGTGAATTGTCTCAGGTTGCATCTGGTTTAAGAATGTCAGAGGAATTAACCCACAAGTTAATTTTTGTGCAGGAAAAAGCTCACCCTTCCATCCATGAAAGAGGATTACAATTTGAGTCTTTCAATAATGACTTGAATGTAGTAGGAGATTGGTGCACTGACATTAAAAGTTACTTAGAGAATCCTTCTAAAAAGGTTCCATTTAGAGTTAGAGCTCAATCCTTGAATTATGCCTTGATTAAAAATGAGCCTTTTAGAAAAACTCTTGATGGAATGCTCTTGAGGTGCCCTTCATTTCCTCAAATGATGGAGATTTTAAAATGGGTGCATGAAGGTGTTTATGGTGCCCATCAAACTGAAAGGAAAATGAGATGGTTGATCCATAAGCATGGTTATTTTTGGCCCTTAATTTTGAAAGACTGCATCACATATGCAAAGGGGTGTCAATAGTGCTAGAAACATGGAAGCATACAGAGGGTACCGACTGATGACCTATATTTTTTGGAAAAACCATGGCCATTTAGAGGTTGGGCTATAGACCTTATTGGCAAAATTTATCCAACTTCCTCCAAAGGTTATAGCTTTATCATAGTGGCTACTGACTATTTCATAAAATGGGTGGAAGCAATCCCGATGAAGTGGAGTAAAAAGATATCATTTCATTCGTCAAAGAGCATATTATTCACATGTTTGGAATTCCCTAGACTATCATAACAGAACAAGGAACAATGTTCACTAGTGTTGAAATGAAAGATTTCATGGAGGATTATGGCATCAAACATTACTATGCTCAAGCTAATGGTCAAGTAGAAGTATCCAATAAAATCATCATTGGCATACTTGAAAAAATATTGGAAGACAACGAAAGAGATTGGCCAAGAATTTGGTTTGAAACTCTTTGGGCATACAGGACCTTAAAAAGAGAAGGTACTGGTACTAGTCCGTTTGCCCTCACCTTTGGGCATGATGTTATTTTGCCCCTAGAAGTATGTATTCCTTCTTTGAGAGTAGCAAAGGAAAATGATCTAACACTAGAGGAATTCTCTAAAGCCATGTTGATAGAGCTAGAAAATGTGGATGAAGAAAGACTGAGAGCCTTTACCAGTATGGTAGCTCAAAAGAAAAAGGTTCCAGACTCTACAATAAAAGAATTAGAAAGAAAAAGTTTGAAGAGGGTGACCTAGTCTGGAAAGTCATTTTTCCACTTGGAACCAAAGATAGAGAGCTTGGAAAATGGTCTCCCAATTGGGAGGGTCCATTTAAAATTTTTCAAGTTTTAGATTGCAATGCATACTGGTTAGCAAGCTTTGATGGGATTCCACATAAAAGGTTCATCAATGGCAGGTACTTAAAGAAATATTTTCCCAATGTGTGGGAGATGAGAGAGGAGGCTTGAGAATTTTTGTAATGGCCTTTGGCCAAATGATCACCAAAATATATTGGTGATATTTTTTTAATGTTTTGGTTTGGATATAAGATGGTATATATGGTATATATAGCTACGTTTTTTAATTAAATAAATAAAAAAAGTTTGTTTAGTTTTGTGTGTCATTTTTATTTTAATTAGGCAATAAGGTTTGTTAAATAGTGCTATGAATAGTAAAGTGATAAAATTTTGGTAGCATTTCTGCTGAAAATTGAGCCTTTCCAAATATAATGAATGGTTGTGGTGTTAAGTGTGTGAATTGTTATGTGAAATGCACAGATTCGGCAAAAATAAAATATCAAGAATAATTCATCAATACTATACCATAGAAATCTATAATCTCCAAGCATCCGCCATAAGATAATAAGCCATGAAAATCCTCAAAGGAAACAAATGTCCAGAAGCCTAACTTAAGGCTAGCATCAGAATATACAAATCATAAAATGAAGTCAAGTTCAAGACATGAAAATCATAGGGAATCAAAGTCAAATCCCTTAAAAGTTTCCCAAATCTCTAGACATTTTTTGCTAGTAGTCATGGCCTATTGCTCCTGTTTCATCCATTCAACCACAACATTTTTCTAATTGGCCAAAGCTTGTCCCATATTTTTAACTCTAAAAGTGGTAGCTTCATACGCATTATCCATGACTTCATTTTTATAAAGTAATTCATCTCTTTCAACTTCTAGAATTTGAAGTCTAGCTCTCAAGTCTGCTATTTCCTGCTCCTTTTAGTCAAAAGATGCTTTAGCCTCACTTTCAGCAATTTTCATCTGTTTCACCTTGGCTTGCTCAGTTAAATAAATCTTCTTTCCACTGGTGAAAGATGCTTAAGTGTTTGGAAGCATCCAATTGTGCAGCACTAGAGTCATCCAGGTGTGTAAAACTTCAAATGACTTAGTCCCTCAAAGATGAAACAACTGTTGACTTTGTATTCTGCTCCAAATTCTGAGATCACTAAGCAAAGTAGATCTTTGAATCTCCCTCAATCCAGTAATCTCTAAGCTAAGAAATGATTTCATAGATTCTTTGGCTTTATCAACTTGATCTTGAGTAGGAACTGGGTTGGTCATAGCTACTTGAGGAATATTAAGAAAGCTAAGATCCAAAGCCAAGTCATCATCACCCAGGGAACACCAAGTCTTAGTCTTCTACATAAAAAGACAAAGTGATTAGTAGAAGCTTAATTAAAATTAGGGCTAGAAGTTAGAAGAAAGTTACAAGTTCAAACCTGAGTCGAAGGGGATGGAATGCTAGTAGAAACTAGAGAGGGAGAAGGAGCCTTGGCTTTTTGCTTGCTTGAAATAGTCTCTTGCATACATAAAGAAGTATCCTTTACAGTGGATAAAGACTTTATAGGAGAATATAGATCTTGAGGAGCTTTAGTCTCGCAAGTATCAATTGTTTTTAAAGACAAATGAGGTTTACTGGAAATAATATGCAAAAGCAATGATAAAGATGAGAACTTACTGGAACCAAGGACTAAATTGTCACTCTCTTCATCTCTTATCTCTTCAATCTCAATTTTCATTTTGCTTTTGCTTTTGGAAGAAGATGACAAGGTGCTTAATCTAGTAGATTTGTGACTTGGTGGAGCAGAAGGGGCGATTGCCTTTCTCTTTTTGAAACTCTCCTGGATTGACTTACTTTTGCTTGGGATAATTGTAGCTGCAAAAAGGATAAAGGTTAGTAGTATGCCAAATAATAGTAAGATAAAATAAAGTGAAATAGCTAACCTTTGTCCTCAATGGAAGCAAACATAATCAAATCCTTGTATCTGTTCACCCACAATTTTAAATAATTCTTATGATCACTATAATCCATGGTGGTGGTACAAAATGTAAAGAGTCTTAACTCTTTTTGGATGTCTGCTATTACTTTCTTAGAGTAAGAGCAAGGGTCCACTCCAAAAAGAGGGATGAGATAGGAGTCTAAAAAAGGAGGAGGAATGCAGGTTTATAGTCCAAACTGATGACTACATAGAAATGGCAAATAGAATTCAAAAGAGAGGGAAGTGAATGGTAAGCCACTTTCTTTATAAAATGCATTCTTACCCCCAAGGATGAAAGGCCTAGGAGTGGTGGCTCTATAGAAGATCTTTCTATAGATCAAGTCAGGAAATGATGTGAAATTGTTAAGCCACTTAGGCTTATAATGGGACTCTCAAAGATAGATAAGTTGCTGTTATCCCTATATTTTGATTCCATGAAAAATGTGAGAATTTGGTCATGCTTCCATTTGCATATAGAAGAAATAAGGGTGCCTCCAATGTCAAGGAAAGGAAGAATGGTGGAAGCTGATAAGTTATCATTAAACTCAGGAAAGTAAGCCAAAAGCCAATATTGTAAGAACCAGGCTCCCCTACCCAAACAATGAAAAGGCTCTCTACTGACACTTTTCCTCAAATTAGAATACAGGTTACCAAGAAAAACACACCCTAAGGCTAAATGATACCATTAATGCCTTAGCCAAAGGAAGATATTCAATACTGGGTCTAGTTAAGGAAGGATAAAAGATATACTTGCATACCAAGACCCAGATGAAAAAAATGTCTTCCTCAACAAATGTTGTACCAGCTAAGGGCAAATAGTAAGAAATAACCTTAGGGTAAGAGTCATAAGTCCTAGAGGAGATGTTTATTTCTATATATTTAGACTCATCAATCAGACAAACATTGTCATGTCCTAGAATGGGTAGCCCTATTATCATCAAGATATTTAACAAAGTAATAGTCATGTGACCAAATGGAAAGGCAAAACAATTACGAGTGGGAGACCAGAACCTTAATACAACTAAAAGGTGAGAAGGCTAGTATGAGATAGGCTTCATTATCATTTGGATAAATTAGGAAATACCAAGCTAATCCCATAAAACACTACATTTAGGTTTTAATTTTTCCACCCATCTATTCCAGTCTTTACAAGATCGTATCCAAGATTTTGGGTGAGATGGAGTAGCCTTACATTCTTTCAAGAAAATAAGGTCTTTGGCTGAGGAGCCAAGGTAAGGGAGTGGAGGACCTTCTTTGGGAATTGGACAAGAAGGATGAGGTAGCAAGGTAATTTTGGTGTTATTCTTCCCTCCATAAGAGAAGTACCTGAAATTTTGCAAGCTTAGGTAAGGAATAATATTAAGAAAAGAAAGGGATTAAATGGATAAAAAGGTGAAGAAAATTTACCTGATATCAAGGTTTTCAAGACAAGGACTTATTTTGATATCCTTGACAATTTTGAGTTTAATTACCTGTTAAGCGTTTGAGGAATGGAAGAGTAATTAACTCACTATTAATATTTGGTTAAACAACCAAGTATAATAAGGAATACCTCTAGGTCATCCCTGGCCTCATCGGTGTAAACAAGTGTTTCTCGAGTGGGAGCAGAGCGTAAAGCTACCAACTGGCTGGAAAAAGAGAAAATTTTAGTATAAAAGAGTAGCTTTAATTTTTAAAGATAAAGGTAATAGAAATAAAAGAAATACCTATTCTGCTGTAAACGTTATAAAGCTATTGTAGTTTAAGGCCAAAGGAGGAGGAGTTTGGCTAGGAGCATTGGAGGATTCAAGATTCATTCTTACTGGACCAAGACAAATAATTAAGAGTAGAAATTCCTAAAATGTATAGCAAGAGCACTTGAATGTTTGCAAAATTTCCAAGCAAAAAATATTGAAATAAGGCTAAATTCATAATTAATTTGGCCTTAGGATGATAAATGCCTTGAACTTAAATGAATCATGCAAATATATATGGTTTTGGTTATTTATTGCTAAAATTAATAATTTTTGCTCTTAGAAAGTAGGTGAAAGTGATTGTGGTCTTCTAAGCCACATGCTTGTTTGCAATAGTACATGAACAATTTATAGCTATCACTGGGTAAACATGTTAGAATTGTATGAAATATAGAAGAATGGTTTTTCCCCAAAGAAAACAATTCATAGGTAAGAGTATGGAAATACAAGGTAAATTAAAGGTTAAGTTTTGGTAAATTCTTACTAAGATAACCTTGGAAAAGTTGTGTTAAAAGAAGAGAATGATGCATTTTAATGATTTTCCTAAGGTAAAAGAGTTGATTTCGTAGGGAAAATAAGGTAAAAATATTTGCCCTAAAGGCTAAAATAATTACTTATCTAAAGATCTTCAAGATTGGTGACTATATTGATGTCAAGGTTAACAAGGGTTTGCTTCGAAAATTCTAACATGGATGTGTTACTAATAGTTGAGGTCAAAAAGCAGGTTGGTAATGAGGATTTGGCTAAAATAGTGCTAAAAGTGTCTTAATGTAGCCATTTGTGAGTTAAGTCCATGGAAATCCATTGCTAAAATATTCTCCGATTTTAGCAAGACAAAGCCTATAAAAACAAGACTATGGAAATAATGATAGAAATGGCCAAGAATGATTTAAAGGAAGTATGACACTAAGAATTAAATTTTGGCCAAATAATGCTAAATTTGTTCTTTAATTAAATTTTGGCTTGAAGAGCTAAAATAATGCTTATTTCCCATAATTTTGTTTTGGCACATTATGCTAAACAAAATTTTATGTTGAAACATATAGTCTAAGATTTTATGTTGAAAAATTTATTCGGCTGGAAATTAGAAAAGATGCATGTCTAGTTTCTTAATTTGGTCAAGGCACAAAAAGCAAGTGATGAGCTGATTAAATCCTCGAGAATAATTGGTAAAATCAAGCCAATTACACTATTGGCTAAAGTCAAAAAATGGCGTACTTATTTTGGCAAGATTCATGCATATTCAAGAAGGTTAAAGTTAAGAAAATTTAAATTTTTTTGGCTTGGAATTAGCGTGAAAGCATGAAATCTTGAAGTACACATACCTGTAGTGATGGATAATATACAAAGAATGGAATTTAAAGCCTTTTTTTTTTGCCATCTTGCTCAAAGCCAAATTTTTATCTTCTTGGAAAAATAATAATAATAAACCAGAAATTTTGGCTAAATTCAAAAATATTTGAGTAAAATATATCTTTTTTTAGGCATAGATTATTGGACAAAGCTAGGTGTGAGTGACCCTTTTTCGGTGTCCCAGAGGGGTTGTGGGACGTTTTTCCAATTCCAAAGGACTGGAAACTTTGCCAGATGGGACTTCCACTCTGTTTTTGGGACAGGGAAAAATGGTTGGTCTTGGGGGGATGTAAGATGCATTGTGTTTGGAGTCGCCTAAAAACCAGGAAAAGATGAAAAGGACGACATCGGGTCACTCAATGACTATTATCCCCAGCAGAGATTCTAAGCCCGGGAGATCTCATCTACTTTTTGACTACTTCTCATTATGATACTCAATATATGGCTACCATAGCACCTAGTTTCGGTAACGATAGTTGATATATGTACATTCACACAAGCACAGGCTAATAATGGAAAATACAAGAAATTCAGCATAATTATTTATAAGGCTTTCCTAGTAAATACATTCGAAAAAGGAAAAGAAGATTGCGAAAATGTAAATCTAGCTAATACCTACAAATTAAAGGTTAACACAACTATGTGCAATTCAATTTATTCATCCACTCGGACAGCATATAAGGACAACAAAGATGATTGATGCATTATGAATTATTAAGCGGATGCACGTAGCTCATGCTCTTGCATGGATTATTATAAAGAATTTCTAAATGGTAAGATAAGTAATAAATGATTATGATTGCATCATTGGACGGTGATATCAAAGCTTTAACTTAAATAAGGAGCTTTCGTGTTTATTGAATGCATATTAATGCAAAATGATGATTTATTATGAGCAAAACAAAGCAGAGATTATTCAATCAACATGCAAATGGCCAGTCTCATCACACAATTACAACAATTTCTCAACTGCTGGCGGCAATAAAGTAAAATACAAGACAGTAAAGTAAACGTGCAAAAGTGATTATTTAGTCTTCAGATTCAACTGAGCTTATTTTTCGAGTCCTTGAAGCTTTAGCTTCGCGGGATTCTCAAGTTGTCCTCATCGAGAGGTTGAAAATGACAAGTGTAATGCAAATTCATATACCTTTAAAGCATGCTTTGACAAAGATGAGGGTGGGTTTGGTTCAAAAGCGATCTAAAAATCCTACGAAAAATGTAGTAGGTGGGCTAAAAGTGTGTGAATTAGGACTCCTGAGTCTTCAATTTGACAGTATTTCAGTGTGTGCATCTGCTTTTGGTTCCCCTTGGCTCTTGCCTCAAAATGGGAGGTTAAGACCCCTATTTATAGGGAAAAGTGCCTAAAAATATGTGATCACACATCCCAAGGCATGTGATCACACATCCCAAGGCATGTGTCCACACATACTGGGGCACGTGATCACGCTTTTTTACTCTTGATCACGCCTCTAGTGCTCTTGGTCACTGGCCTGGGGCGCGTGATCATTTGCCCTGGGCGAGTGATCATGCGCTATGGCGCATGTCATGTGGCCTTTTTGGGCTCCAATCATAGTGTTTTGAGGGTGCTTTTTAGGGTTTTTGGACATTCTATACATGTTTTCAATGTCTTTTTTGTCAAAATTAGCTTCTAATTTTGTGAAGTGGGACTCTGGTCTCATGAAACGAACACTGGTCTGATGAGTTGCTCATTTTGAGCAATAATTGCTCGAAATGAGTGACTTACCTGTAGACGGCGGGGTTTAGCGCGCGCCCAAGTTTATTGCAACCGCGACACTGTTTGAGCTCAGGGCTCTAGGGAACACACTACCACTGTCACAAAGACATGGCGTGGAGATGAGGAGTCGCCACCCAGGGTAATAACTGGGACAAATAAAGAGTGGTGGTAACTCGATTCTCTAATACAAGCTAGCACCACAACCAGGAGTTCTGGATACGGAATACCAAC
>CATIWM010025981.1:0-23155 GCA_949671775.1 Mallotus repandus | reverse complement strand
AAAAAAAGTAAAATTTGCAAATACTCTTTTGGCCCTACCATTTCTAATTGAAGGCAATAAATCTAGTGAAAGATTGACTAGTTAAATAGTTCCAGAATTAAACATCACCTCATGGAGGTGTCTCTTTCATTTCCTTTCATTTCCGTATTTGCAGGGGAAGTTACATCCACAGTACCTAATATTGCCGCTATTTTTCGTTAAAAGATTCAAATTTCATTTCACCCTACAAAATCTTGTAAGTATTCGAATGGATTTCACAAAAGTGTTTCGTCACAAAATTCAGTCACCGATGATGACGTGAATGCTGACATGGATGCTAATATGTCATCTAACCAAAAGTAGCGGCCATATCAGCTGAGGATTAATTACAATCACGGTATCTAATTTTTTCACTAGTTTCCAGTAAAATATTCAACTTTCATTTAGTTATTTAAAACCTCTCAACATTTCTCTTAAATCCCATAAAACTACCTAATGACACATTCCAATCATAAGTGATGATGTGAAAGTGGCGTTCAAGTTTTTAAATGACGTGACATATTACTACTCTCTCCTTGCCAAGCTTCCTAAAGAAGTTTCAAAGCCATCATGATTTGCGGCTTACTTTTCTCTTTCATGCATTCTATCAAACATCATATGAGAATTTTCAAACACCAATAATTAGCATACATACTTTTCTCCTTCTCTTTATCCATCCTAAGTTCACAGCTTCGCAATATGTACTTCGAGTCTCATTAATAAATATATTGATTGGATATGTACTTTATATTGATGAGACTCGAAGTACATATCCAATTGGAATGAATTCGAAAAAAATTGACATGTTAGCATCTACGTCATCATTGGCGAATGAAATGTGTCATTAGGCAGTTTTGTGGGATTCATGAGAAATATTGAGATGTTTTAAGTGACTAAATGAAAGTTGGATATTTTACTGGAAACTAGTGATAAAATTGGGTACTGTGGATGTAATTAATCCTCAGCTGACATGACCACTACTTTTCATTAGATGATACGTCAACATCCATATTAGCATCCACGTCATAACCAGATTCTGTGACAAGGCACTTTTATAGGATCAATTTGAACACTTAAGAGATTTTGTAGGATGAAATGAAATTTGGGTCGTTTAATGAGAAATAGCAATAATATTAGATACCGTAGATGTAATTAATCCGTATTTTGATTTTTTTCATATTCATCTTATCTAAATATTTTAATTAAAAATTATTTTTTATATTCATATTTACATTTTCTATATTCTCATATCCGTGTTGATGCTATCCGTATTCAAGCTATCTAGCCTAAAACCATTCTTTAAAAAAATGGAGCAAACGTTATTCTGAAGCAAGGCCCATTTATGTTGTGCCTAAAATGGAAGCTTGTACCTTTTTTTTTTTTAACATTGGAAGCCTGTATCTGGCTTATTTTCCCAAGTTTTTATATAACTCCATTTCATAGCTGCTTTCCACTATTTTTCCATGAATTAGCCACTGTTTAGTTTCTGACCATGCAGAAGGGTACTTAAATTTTACTCGTTCATCAAATAAATTAGGTAAAGGTAATGCATTTGCAGTTAAAAAAATTGAAATCGTATTTATGATTATCATTGTCTTGGTATGCCTTCTTTAATTTGTCGTCATGAAAATTAAAGACAATATTAATTACTTTTACTGAACATTGAGGGAGTACATAGAAAAAAGGGATGAAATTTGTCAAATTCTTTTTAACTTAGAAAAAAGTACATATTGCTCCTTGTTTATAAAGTGCTTTATGTAGTATTTTAACGGCATCTACTAATTCAACTAACAAAAAGTATGAATTTTATTAAATAAGATTTCAAACTCAAGTTTTGCATATGGATAAATAGACACTAGAAAAATTTTGTTCTTCTGCTGATTCCACCAAACTCATTGAGGTTAATCAAAATCATTATAAGTTCCTAAATAAAGGAGAAAAAAAATAGTTTATTAGTTGTAAAATCCATGCACATTCCATTTACTTCCCCTATTTTTAAATAATTATCGTTTTAAGTTACCAATGAATATTAATTACTTTTTTTCTTATTTCACCATTATTTAATATAGGAGAATTAATTAAATAGATATCTACTTATTTTGAAACTCTATATAAAGTTAATAATTATTATAAGGGTAGTATAGTATTTTATACATATATTAAATATATTCTTTAATCTATGTGAAAAAACCTTAAACGACAATTATTTAGAAATAAAAGGAATAACTATTATTTCCAAACTAGAGGACTAGAGTCTAGAGGTATTCCAATAAAAAGAACAAAGAAGACTTGAAATCCACATCTCTTTTCCTGTTCTTGAAAAGAAGAACAGCAATTCATGATGAAAGATAATTGTATTTTAATTTTTTTTTAAGAAAAAAGATCCTACAATTTGTGAATAAATTAACTAACTTTTACTATGTTACCTTTTTTCTTCAAAAAAACAGAAACAAAAAAATTATAATTAATTAATAGTTCTAGTAGTGTAAGGTCTCCCAACTGAAAGTTACTGTAATTAATGAGAGTCTGATGCAAAATGAAACTCAATTGATTGGTGGAAAAGAAAAGGGTTTGAAAGTTATGCTTTTAGAAGTTGGAGACAGCCTTTACAAACAAGATTTTAAAGATTTGATTACATGTTCAAGCAAATCTCTTTATAAAGTGTGTACAGTTTGCTTGCGCACCTTTATCTGGCATATGCATATCCTTAAACCAACAACTCTACTTCTACTTGCTGCTATAGCTAGCTGCTACTGCTGTAGCATATATATATATATATATATATATGGACTAAGTAGTTACATTGACAAGGGAATCATTTGACATACATAGATATCTATAAGAACCCAATTTGGTGGGACCTTATTTATTAGGGTTCTATGCATTTGAAAACATCCCCCCCTCCCCCCTCTTTTTTCTTTTTTTTTTTTTCTTCTTCTTCTTCATGTCTTGGTCCATGATGAAGTTGGTGGTTTAAAATGATCCTTTTTAGAAAACTCTCCAAAACCAACCCTTTTGCTATCTAGAAGAACACATACATATTGGATTCAAACAAAGATTGTGTTACAAAAATAAGGTGAGCTATAAAGCTATAAGAGAGCAACCATCAATTAATCTAGAAAAAAAAAATAGAAAAGATGGGGCCCCATGCACAGGAGAGGCAAAGAAAGAGGGAAGCCACACAAAAAAAAAAAAAAAAAAAAAAAGGAAAGAAAGATTGCTCCACTTAAATGTTCAAGTGTTCATCATCTCATGTCATAATGCTATAGTTGCCCTAATTGGTTGAAGTCAAAGGGGAGGGATGTAAAGAGAATTAAAGTGGGTTTTGCTAGGATACCCTTCATCTCTCATTCCCCTATATAAAACTTTAAATACAAGTGGGTGGTGGTCTCCCAAATGCCTGCAAAGTCACACAAATATATTACAACTGTTTATTTCTTTCTTTCTTTCTTTCCATTACATGACTTGCAAAAAAATATGTATATTGAACATCTACTGCACATAATGGACCTTGCAACATATAATTTTGCTTGCACTATAGGTGCAAAAACCTAAATTCTCACTAATGGAAATGCACATAAACTATCCCATATCATGACTTTATAAACATTCTAAGCCAAAGAAAAATTTTGTCAATTGAAGTGGGAGTGTGATCATGTATGTGCCATTAGTTAGTTGCAATTTGTAATGTACGAATTCATTTTGGTAAAGTATATAAGTGTGTGTAAATCAAGGCATATAGCCATTTGGAGTTGTCTAGTCTTGGTATGTATCTCCCCATTTAATGGAAAATTAATAAAAAGTTAATTTTATACATATAAAAAAAGGAATATAACTATTTTGTGCCATGGTAATTAGGATAAATACAAGTTTTATTATGTATATTGATTAGACATGGACAACATAAAGGTCTATTATAATTTTTCTTTGGTGTGCCCGACACTCACATTACATTTTAGTTGAAATTATTATTAATGCGTAGAAAGTTAAGTAGTCTAATAATATAATTCTCTTTAAAGCATTAATAGATTGAATGTTCGATCCTTACTTCGTCCTTTCTTGCATAAAAAGATATTATAAATATAAATTTATTTATATAAAAAAATTCTGGTATTTAAAATAATTTGATTTAAAAGATAAAATTTAATTATAAATTTACATATAATTCAAATTCAAAATGAAACTAGTCGTGAATCCACACTTTGTTTGGAAAATAAATAATATACATATTTAAAAATAATTAATTAAATAATTTTATTAAATTAAAATTACAATTTAATTAAATATAAAAATAAAAACTTAGAAAAGATATTGAAATAATTTTATTTTATTATTTTTTATTAAGAGAACATATATATTTTAAATATGCATAGTAATAATAATAATTGAATAAATAAAATAAAAAATAGAAAATAGTTAAGAAAATATATTTTAATTCAAATAAAAGATATAATTTTTTATGGAAAAAAAGTAAAGTTTTAAATGTAATAGAATTAGAGTGTTTGTATAGAACAAAACATGCGTATTCTAAAATAAGATTTTTTATATTTATTATAGAAAAAAGATTATAAATTTTAATAACTCAACACACAAATTTTTAGAAGTGAATGCTGCATTTTATGCAGCTATAAATAAAATAATTTTTATTGTAATATGATATAATAAATAAAGAATAGAAAGATTAAAAAGAAAAAATACAGTTTTAGAGAGGTGAGAGAAAAACTAAAAAAGAAAATAATAAGGCAGAAAAAACAAATTAATATTCAATATGATGTTACATCTTCATGAAAAAAAATATTTATTGTTCAAAGTTTACCTAAAAAGTTTGATTTTTTATATATATTTTTAAAAAAATAAAACCAATTTTAAATATATTAGAATGATGAAAGCAAAGTTATCTTTAAAAATTTCCGAAAAATAATTTAATTTTATTAATGTTTAAACTAATCTAAGAACATTTTTACCTTATTATTAACAATTAAAAGAACTTAACTGGAATATTAATTTTGAATCATGAAAACAATTACAATCTCAGTTGAATGAGAACTGGCATTTGAGATGAAATCACTTTAAGATTAACATTAAAGTTCAAATTTTAAAAATTCCAATATACTAGAAGAAACTATATGTTGTTTGTTAATATAAGAAACACATATTATAGTTGAAAAAGAAAAAAGAAATAGGAAACAAAATGTGTATGAAGCTAGATTCATTTTTTTGAACTAGATTCTTTGTCCTTGCCTTTTTAGGTATTTGCTTCATACAGTTTTTCACTAACAGTTTATTTTGACTCATAAAATCATACTAAAGCTTTTGAAAGTTTATTCAAAATTGGGAATATATATTTTATATAAACACTTTTTTTTTTAATCACAATACATAATATGCTATAGTAAAGACTCGAGCGAAGTCCCCCTTAAATGCCATATATGTCCTAACCAAGTTCTCATGGACGGCTACATAGTTTTTTTTTTTAGTATATTAACATAAATTTTTTATAATTAAAAGATGAATTATAAGATTTTAGAATTTTACTTGAAAGTGAGGATATTTCTTACTTTTTGTTTAAATTAGTTTTAATATTTAAAAAAAAAATGTTGCGAGTTATAAGAGTTCAATTCGGATATCATATAAAGAATTGGAGTACTAGCTGTTTCATACTATTAAAATGTGATTTTTTTTAGTTTTTGAATTCTTATAGCGGTTTTTAAATACTTTTTTTTTTAAAAAAGTGAATCATAATTTTTGAAAGAATAAAATAACAAAAATACAAAAAATTAAAAGCTTCAAATTTAATTTTTAAATATAGATTTCCAAATAGTAATGCTAAATATTCACCAAATAATAATTTTTTAAATAATATTTTTGGTTGGTCCGAATTTGAGACCAACATGCTAAATTAATAATTTATTAAACTAATAAAATAATATATTATAAAAATTTATTAAAAACACATCTAATATGAAAATAAATAATTTTCTAGTATATTAATACAACTAATATTACCCATATCATTATCTAGGCATAAAATGCGAGTCTAACAGTCCAAAGGTCCATGAAGGTCTCATTTATTTAAATCCACAATGAAGCAGGTAATCCATATTTGATATAGATATTACAAGATTAGTTTATAAAAATAAGAATTTATCAATAATGAAAGTCCAAATCCAAACAGATTTGAATTATATTTCTCTATATAAACCCTTATACTCTCTCATATTTATTATTCCTCACATTTCTTACATATTGACATACAGAAATCTAACTTAAATATTGGAGTACTTGTGGAAGAAATCCTATGAGTTCATCTAAACTCTTTGGTGTTTGTATGTTCGAAGAATTCACGATCAAGTTATCAAGTGGCACCGTTTATGGAAAATTCAATCATCCTTCGAATTGAAGATTGTTGCATGTTTCAGAGGTTCAAATAACACTCACTCCATCTTCTTTAACTCAAGAAATTTCTCTATAAACAGGTTCTACCTTGCTACCCATTGATCTTATAAGTCGAAGTTCATAGGCTGGAGGAACAACTCAATTAATGGCATCTATAAAACCAATCACTTCGTCGGCTAATTTGCCTTTTTGGCCGACTTTCCTTCAAGGTACACCATCATTCCCTTATTATGCACATTTACAACACCCAAGCAAATGTGTTCCATTTTTTCATTTCCTAAACCTACCCAACTTCTCTACGATTGTTGCTAAGCCTGAATTAAACTCAATCAGTCAATCTGCTAACCTACCTCCTCTTATAGAGAAGATTTAATAAATAGTTTAAAGACTTAGATGGATCGTATGCAATAGCAACACATGGCGTTAACCTAAGACATATCTAAATTAAATGGGTATTTGGTTCGATTAACACTACCTTACTGCTAGAAAATCAAACTAGGAATCTTAAAAGACCAAAACTCAATAATAATAGCGTAGGGGTACACTTACAAAGGGGCCAAGAATTTGAAGTGCTTAAGGTCGTTTGTTAGCAACTATAGTTATAGAAGTTTGTTTTGGTAAAGGTATGGCCTGAAGGGCTGCTTCTTCCTTTAATTCACCTTCCACCAGGTATTATTTTTAGGGAAAAGCTTAATTTTTGATATTATTGTATTAAGAAAATCGAAGGGCATATGGTAACTTCTCGAGTTTATAGCTAATAACTAATTCTTGGATATCTTGATTGACTTTATGCCTTGCCTTCGAAATGGAGAAGAAGGTAAATCAAGTCTCTACATCCTACCATTAGAAAAGAGACTAATATGAGTCGATGAGTGAAGAAAGCAATACATAAGGTCCGGATTGGTCCAACCAATGTAGAGAAATGTGTTTTGGAGGGAAGTACTTCTTTCACCAACAATATTATTAATATACAAATCCCTTCTAAATTCAAGTCCTCAATTAGACTAGTATGATGGAACTAGAGATCTAACTGCTCATGTCTTGATGTTTCGGGCAAAGGTGATGCTTTATAATGTCAATGATGCTATTCTATATCAAGCCTTCCCTAGCATACTCATAATGACAACTCAGAGGTGGTTTTATAAAATGCTTAAAAATTCTATATACTCTTTTGAAGAATTAATTGATCAATTTCGCACTCGTTTCATTACTAATATTCCACAACCAAAAGTACAAATAATTTATATTTGTGTAAACAAGGAAAAACCCAAACTCTTAAAAGTTACTTATATTAGTTCAATAAAGTTGCTATGTAAATTGAGCATCTAAGTGATGAAGCAGCAATAGATGCTTTAAGAAGTGGATATACTGTGCAATAAAATAATGACAAAGAAGAAACTACTTTCTCTAAAGTGATGGCTATTACTATAAGACTAATTGACCTTGATGAAGATAGAAAGATGCAAGACGAGGAGAAAGCACCAAAAAGAAAAGAGGAAAAGAAAAATGTAAGAAGGGATCCCAACCCAGCTATTAGATTCAAAAAAAGGTAGACATGTTTACCCCATTACATGTTCCCAGATAAAAAATTATTATGTGGATCAAACAAAACAAAATAGACATTCCCTGACCAAGAAGACTTAATCTTGCCTATGAAAAGAATCGTAATAAAGTCGCTATTGCAAATACTATCGTGATCATAGCCATGATACATATGAGTGTTGAGATCTGATAAGTGTAAAAAATACTAGATTTTGAGCACAAATTAGTTAAGTTTAAGTGTCTAAATGTCTAGGATAGCATTGAATATTGGCATTATTAACTTAGATTCTTTAGAACTTAGATTTTTAGAGGTTTTAATAGTTTTATTTTGTTTTTTATTGTTTTTGTTTAATTTTGATGATATTGGTGTTGAATGGCTAGGTGTGTTTAAGATGGGATCAATGCAAGAGGTGTTTAAGTAAGAACTTGAAGAGGAAAGCTCAAAATCTCTGTGAAATCAAGACAAGGAAGCTTGCATGGCTGTACCTGAGCCTAAAAAAGTCACCTACATTGAGCCACACTTGCACGACTATACACTTTGATGTGCGCAATTGTGCTTGATCTGGAGAAGTCCAAACCTACCAAAGATTAACACAGACATGGTTGTGCCTGATTTCTCAATTTTTTGGCAACCTAAGCATGCATACTCGTGCATACTAAAGTGCATAACCGTGAACTTAGAAGACAGAGAAAAAAACTTAATTTTAGGATTTTTGGAAAACTATTATAAATAGTAATGTTTTACCTTTTTAGGAGAGGTTAACTAATCATAGAACAATATAGTATATTTTTATTTTTGAAGTACAAAAATTTTAGTTTATCTTTCGATTGATGTTTATTTACTCAAGGATTGATTTAGGAGTGGAAGATTGAAGTTATAATTGCAAACATTTCGTAAGAATAGGAGAATAAAAATGGTTTTTTCTTTCAATTATTCTCTTATGAAGTATTTATTGTATTATGATGGTTATGTTTGTAATTTTTAATTCTCCTTCTTTTCTTTCTTCAATTGCCATGAGTAGCTAAACTATTAGTTAGGATTTTTAAACCCGGCTCAAAATGTACTTAATTGGATAAATTCCATATCATTAATTTCTCATTCCATGATAATTATTAGACTTAATGCTTTCTTAGGACTGATCACCATTTGAATTGATGTAGAAGATAGGGTTAGATTAAGAGATTGACTTTATTGAGAACACAATAATAATCTATTAATTTAATTGGATTGGTTGAGAGACATATCAGTTGTTAATATTCCCTTGAAAAATTATGCTTCAATATTGAGAATAATCAATTGCTTGAGTTAATGAAAGTTAAATAATTGAGTAGTTATTATGATCAATAAATTATGAGAGTGCTAGAGAGAGACTTTCATGATTCAAAAGATGTTTGGAAAATGGAATTGAATTAATAATTGAGAAGGAGATTAACATAGATTTTAGATAAATTAAGTCGGGGATAAGAACCCTAACATTCATTTAATTTGTAAAGTTAAAAGTAGTTAGAATTAGTTGTTTAAGAATTAGTTTACTTTTTAGTAAAAATCTCATTGAATCATCTAAACAAATGAATATAAAGAGTAGTTTAATAATAAATTTCCACTCCCTGTGGGATCAATATGTTTTACTACTTGGACGACTTCATGCACTTGTAGATTGCACATACCATGATCTCTGAATTGAGATTGAAAGACTAGTTAACACCGGTTCAAAGTATAAAAATGAGATAGAGAGTAAGATACTTGAACACATAATAATGAACCAAAAAGAACTTGGAGAGAAATCTCCAGAGTTATAAATATAATATTAGCAGGAGATGCTATGTTCTGTAAAAGAAAAAAAAAGACCCCAAAGAGATGTGTGTTCCTTATATGAATATCAAATTATAACTTTTAGTCCAAAGATGGAGAATCTATTTGTCAGCCTCATAATGATGCACTGGTCATAAGTGCATATTTGAACAATTACCTAGTAAAAAGGACGTTAGTAGATGAAATGTCATTAATGCTTTATGTCGGCATACCTTCCAAGAAATGGGAGGACTTAAAGCCTAACATAGTCCAATCACTAGTTTTTATGGAGAGACTACTCAGCCAATAGGAAGTATTGACATTACCACTGAACTTGATGAATAGAATTCTAGGAATTCCATAAGTATTAGAACAACATTTAACATTGGAAATATTCTATTAGCCTATAATGGGATAATAAAGATGCCATATTGTACGAGATGAAGGTAGTAATGAGTGTTTGTGCAAAACCGCGAGCACACGATGTCACCAAGTAGTATAAAAAATATCATTCCTACGAGGACTTGCCCTAATCACCTAATCAACCTAATTCTTTATTGTCTAAAGCTTTCGAATATGGAATTTTGAAAGAAAATTAAATAGCAAATAAATAAAATTATAAAATCAAATTAAATTCTAAAATAAAGGAATAAATAATTGATGAATGCAATGGTTAAGAATTGAATCTTTTCACAATCCTTAGTTAACTTAATTAATGAACCTATTAGTCTTACAAATCCTAGGTAATTCTAATTATTGATTAATCTTTCTCAAGTAGTAACCAATTTTAATTCATAACCTTCAAACAAGAACATTAAATCCCAGCTCTCGTTGTGAACTTAATCCCCTGAATCAAATTATAAATTTATTCACTCACGCCTGATTGGAATTTAATTCACTAATGATATCCTTACCTATAGGCAATTTAAACCTATGTCTATAGATCCACTAAGGTTTTGATCTCTCAACCTAAAATCCTAATTTTGATTTATGCTAATGGTGATCAAGCATCAACACAAAATAAGCACAATAAATATAGCTTGTAATTAACTAATAAACTCATTAATTAAGGAAAAACTAATTCATGTTCAAGTCATCAATTCCCAACCAAAATAAACTTAGCCTAACATAATGTAAAAATATCCCATATGCTCATAAAAATAATCCATAATAATTACAAGAATAGATAAGAGAGAAAAAAAATAAAACTAAGAATTCTTGTTCTTTAATTCTTGAACTCTTGATATCTCTTTAGTTCCTCTCTAGTTCTTGCGCTTTTCTTGTTTTTTTTCTTCTCCTAAAATTGTCCTTAATATGACTTATTTAAAGACCCTAAAAGGAAAGTTGTGTTGCCCTTCAAAACAACTCAATGCAATCAAAATTCCAATCCTAATCAAATTACGATAGCCTCCCTCTTGCTGTGCATATAAGATGAATTGCATGAAACTTTAGTCCTCTAATATGAATTAATTAGCTCTTTAAGTCTTCATTAAAGTTGTATGATTTTTTCTTAGCTTTTCGTATCACTTTAAATCGCCTTAATCTGAGTTTTTTATAAAAAGTTATGATATAAATACTTGAACATGCACTATTAAATTTAATTTGACAGAGTGCTGCGACCATAGTAGCCCCAAATTAGCCCTTTCTCGGCTGCGATGGCAGCTGAGGCCTTCCTTCCTCGTGATACTTCAAGGCTTGTGATAGTAGGTCCCCTGTGATGGTAGCCAAAATTTCTCACCCAAAACACAACTTTTCATCCAAATTTCTTCATTATGAGTACTAACTAACCTAAAACACATAAAATAAAAATAAAACCAAAAACTAACAAAACAAAACTAACTAAAACATAGAAACTACAAAATAACAAAATAAAATGCCTAATTAATAATGCAATTTTCAGACAAACAAACACCCCCACACTTAACCTTTTGCTTGTCCCCAAGCAAAATACATGGAAACATTTATCACCACCACGAATTCAACACATTGATAAACTTTCACTTATCTGTTCATCATCGTCTTAAGTTAATACAAAACTTAAAACTCAAAACTCAAAAATAAATTGATAACTCAAGGTCAAAGACATAAACATTACTAAGTGAAGAGCAAAATTTACTGTTGAAATCTCGAAAATTTATGAGTTAACACCCAACAACAATGGAAGCAAGTAGAACTATTATTTCAACTCATAACAACTCTCAAACCTAACATGCAAGAGATTGCAAATTTTTTTACAAGCGAGTGCATTTAATGCTCTATCTCGCTCTCTCTCTTTTTTTATTATCTTTAACCAATCTTCTCACTCTTAGTAATCCCCCGCTGTTACCGCACTACTAAACGTGGATACTGCTAAGTGGGTCCTTTGGATACTCTTACTCTATTTAGAGCATTGGAGTAGATTTTGAATAATATTAAGATTTAAATTTAAATATTAGCTCCTTATTTAGAAGAGAGAAATTTATTTTTTTATTGCCACCATCTCACATGCTAGACCTAAGAATCAACTACAACTCATAATTAAGTACCACTTACAAACATTTTTCTTAAATATCAACACATAAAATTTGATCATTCAAAAGCAAGTAAGCATTAACTTTATTAAAGATTTAAATATCCTTAACCACAAGTTATCAACCCAGCTTAGAAGTAAAAAATGAAGCATTAACAAAAGATTAAAACATATCTACAAGAAAATTATAAACAATGCGCTTAGTGATAAATTGCAAAAAATCAAGTGCATCAATTCTTTATGCAAACAACCCTAAAAATAAAAAATTTCACAAATAAATAAAAATCATAATAAAATTTCAAATAAAGCATAAAATTTAAAATTTAAATATATGCAAATGCAAGATTTAACACCCCCCTCCCCCCAATACTTAATCTTCACATTGCCCTCAATGTGAAAAATTAAGTGCAATAGACGACAAACATAGAAGAAATTAAAAAAATAGAAAATAAAATAACCAAAGAAAAAAAATAAATAAGGAAAGAAGGACTCCCCTTATTGTGCCTTGCATAATTTTATTCCCTTGAATGCCTTCAATGCAATGCTCCAACTCATCGAATAGTTCATCAAAATTTCTCTCAAAAGCATCAAGGCGATGGAGGATTTGTTGCTAACCCGCATCTTTACTTGCTTCACTTGGTTGGGCTTTAACCTCTTCTTCTTCTTAATCATCTTCTTCTTTATCATGTTCCTCTTAGGAAGGTATTGATTCTTGGGATGTAGTATTGGATTGTCACTTTCTAATAAAATTTCAGATTTTGCAAATATGTTCTCTTGCTCACCTTCACAACCCTCATCACTCACCTCAATTTTTTTGTTTTTGTCCCTTTTAAAACTTACTTCCTTGACACATGCACCTACAATGTCAACTTTCATACACATCTCATCCTCTAAAAGGTGTTTTATTAAATTTGACATTACAAACTCAACACTCTCATCACCAACCCTAAGAGTTACTTTTCACTCATGAACATCTATGAGAGCTCTCCTAGTATTCAAAAATGGTCTCCCAAGAATTAAAGGACACTTTCTATCCTCTTCAAAGTCTAACACTACAAGATCCACAGGGAATATAAATTTATTTACATTTAGAAGAACATCTTCAATAATTCCATGTGGCTTTTAGATGGAGTGATTTGCCAATTGTAACGTTATGTTTGTAGGAGTCAACTCGCCAAGCTGTAATTTCCTAAAAAGAGATAAAGGCATACGATTAATACTTGCACTTAAGTCACATAAAGATCTAGAAAATTCTTGAGTACCAACTACACAAGGAATAGTAAAACTCCCTGGATCTTTAAGCTTGGTTGGAATCTTATGAGAGATGATGGAACTGCAATTCTCTGTTATTTCCACAGTTTTATGAGCATCCCAATGCCGCTTGTTTGTGATAAGGTCCTCTAAGAACTTAGCGTATTTAGGCATTTGCACAATTGCTTCAGAAAAAGGAATATTAATCTATAGCTTATTGAAAATTTTCAAGAATTTTGAGAATTGTTCTCCATCTTTTTGCTTCTTCAATCTTTGAGGGAATGGTATCTTTAGCACAAAAGAGGAAGGTGTAGATTTAGAAACTTCCTTGTGATCAATTTTGCTTTCCTCCTTTGCCTCATCCTCCACTATGACATATTGCTCCTCATCCTTTTTCTCATCCTCCTTGAAAATTTCAGCTTGTGTCTTTACTTCCTTGTCACTCCTTAAAGTTACAGCCTTTAATTCCTTAGGATTTGACTCTGTTGTGCTTGGAAGGTTCCCTTATGCTCTTGATACTATGGCATTAGCAAGCTGTCCAAGTTGTACCTCGATGTTGTGAATCAAAGAGGAGTGATTCTTTGCAATTTGATCAAACTTAGCCTCTATCCTCTTTTGGTTCTCCTCATGACTTGACAACTTATTAGTAATGACATCCAAAAATTTATCTAATTTTTTCTCCATTAATGCCATCCTATCTTATGGTGGGTGCTAAAATCCTAGTGGTGCTTGTTGCCTTTGCAAGTTGTTATTGTTGGGGAAGTTTGGTGTAGCCACATTATTGTTATTACTCCATGAAAAATTCGGGTGATTTCGCCACCCTGGGTTATAAGTGTTAGAGTATGGATTGTTAGCTTGCTCTTAAAATTGAATCCCTACATAATTAGCTTGCTCTATATAGTCATCCTTCATCATACTTGTATTATAAGCACTAAACTCATTATCAGAATAACCCAAAAAATTGCAAGATTCACATGAAAGGGTTGAATTATTTTTATTGGTGAGTTTGCCAATCTGCTTTGTTAGTGCAGCAATCTAGGCTTAAAGGGCTGTTACTGTGTCAACTTCTAGCCTTCCCATTTTCTTTGGTGTTTGAGCTCTCTCTGAGGACCATAGGCAACTATCAAGTGCAATACTCTTCAAAAGTTGTGCAACCTCATCCACTGCTTTCCTCATAAAAAATCCACTAGCCTTGCCATCAATTGAATCCCTTATGGAACTTGTAACTCCATTGTAAAACGTCCTTATAAGCACATCCTTAGGTAGTACATGATGTAGGCAACTCCTCTGCAATTCTGTAAACCTCTCCCAAGCTTTATTCAAAGACTCGTTCTCAAACTGTTGAAATGAAGTGATCTCCTTCACCACTTTAGCTATCTTATATGGTGGAAAATATTTTGCTAGGAACACTCTCACCAAATTATTCTAGTTAGTGAATAACCCAGGTAGTTAATATTTCAACCAAGCTTTAGCCTTGTCCTTGAGAGTGAATGGGAATAATCTCAGCCTTAATGCATCACTAGACACACCATTGCATTTAACCGTGTCATAAATGTCAAGGACGTTTGCAATATGATCATTTGGGTCCTCATTCAGCATCCCGTAAAATTGAATGGTTGATTGGAGCATCTGCAGCAAAGCCAGCTTGATCCCAAAATGGTTAGCTTCAATGTTTGGCCTTGTAATGCTTTGCCTTATGTGTCCTAAACCGGGCATAGATGTGTCCAACAACACTCTTATATCAACTTGATTCCCTTCATTAGCCAATGTATTTAGCTCCTCTTATGAGCTTCTTTAGTTTTCCTTTTCAAACTTGGTTAACTCTGATATGTATATGAGTGGTTTCTTCCCTGACTTTCGGGTATTATGCATACACCGAAAAGCTTTGCAAAATTTTGTAAAACTAAAAAACATAAATGAATTAAATGAAAAGAATAATAAAAAAAATTGGTGCCTTAATCCAACAAAAATCAAATCAATTATGATGTTAAAACTGAGTCCCTGACAATGGGGCCAAAAACTTATTTATGTAAAATCGAATGCACGGTGTCACCAAGTAGTATAAAAAATATCGTTCCCACTAGGACTCGCTCTAATCACCTATCAACCTAATTCTTTATTGTCAAAGGCTTTCGAATATGGAATTTGAAAGAAAATTATATAGTAAATAAATAAAATAAAATTCTAAAATAAAGGAATAAACAATTAATGAATGCAATGGTTAGGAATTGAATCTCTTCACAATCCTTAGTTAACTTAATTAATGAACCTATTAGTCTTGCAAATCATGGGTAATTCTAATTTATTAATTAATCTTTCTCAAGTAATAACCAATTTTAATTCATAACCTTCAAACAAGAACATTAAATCCCAACTCTCGTTGTGAACTTAATCCCCTGAATTAAATTATAAATTTATTCACTCACACCTGATTGGAAATTAATTCGCTTATGATATCTTTACCTATAAGCAATTTAAACCTATGTCTATAGATCCACTAAGGTTTTGATCTCTCAACCTGAAACCCTAATTTTGATTTATGCTAATGGTGATCAAACATCAACACAAATAAGCACAAATAAGCACAATAAACATAGCTTGCAATTAACTAATAAACTTCATTAATTAAAGAAAAACTAATTCATGTTCAAGTCATCAATTCCCAACAAAAATAAACTTAGCCAAACATGATGTAAAAATATCCTACATGGTCATAAAAATAATCCATAACAATACAAGAATAGATGAGAGAGAAGAAAATAAAACTAAGAATTCTTGTTCTTTAATTCTTCAACTCTTGATATCTCTTTAGTTCCTCTCTAGTTCTTGCGCTATTCCGGTGTTTTTCTTCTCTTAAAATTGTCCCCAATATGAAGTATTTAAACACCTTAAAAGGAAAGTTACGTTGCCCTTCAAAATAAGTCAATGCAATCAAATTCTAATCATAATCAAATTAGGATAGTCTCCCTCTTGCTGTGCAGATAGGATGACTTGCATGAAACTTTAGCCCTCTAATATGAATGAATTAGCTCTTTAATTCTTCATCAAAGTTGTATTATTTTTTCTTAGCTTTTTGTATCACTTTGAATCACCTTAATCCGATCTTTTTACAAAAAGTTATGCTCAAAATACTCGGACATGTGCCATTAAATTTAATTTGACAGAGGGTTGCCACCACAGCAACTCTAAATCAGCCCCCTCTCGGCTGCGATGTCAGTCAAGGCCTTCCTTCCTCATGTGACTTCAAGGCCTGCGATGATAGATCCCCTGTGATGGCAGCCGAGATTTCTCAACCAAAACACAACTTTTCATTCAAATTTCTTCATTGTGAGTACCAACTAACCTAAAACACATAAAATGAAAAATAAAACTAAAAACTAACAAAAAAAACTAACTAAAACACGAAAACTACAAAATAACAAAATAAAATGCCTAATTAACAATGCAATTTTCACATAAACAATGAGCATCAAATACTTGATAATTAAGATACCAGTCAAAGGTCGGGTAATTACAATAAAAGGTGACTCAAATGCAACCAGACAGTGTTATCAGTTAGCTGCTAAAGATTAAGCTAAAGCGTTTCCATTAGATTTTATTGAATTTGGCAAGCAAGGAGCCAAACCTGAGCTGGTAGATCAGATAGTTAGTCAATAGTTCAAAATAAGTGATAATTGACCTTTACAAGATAAAGAAAAATTGCTGAAGAAACAAGGAAGTTGTTAGATTTTATAGTTTTGTTGATGCAGCACAAGGTTACCATTATATCCCTATAAAAGAAGAGGATTACTAGAAAACAACATTTCTCACCCATGAGGGTTTACATTGCTATAAGGTCATGTCATTTTATTTAAAAAATGCAAGAGCAACTTATCAAAGGCTCGTGAATTTTAAATTTAAAGCTCAAATTGGCAAAATTTCTGAAGTTTATATTGATGACATTATTGTAAAGTCTGAATTTGGATGAACAACCCAAAGATTTAGACCAGGTCTTCTAATATTTGGATAAGTATAAAATCAAGCTTAATCCAAACATATGTGTCTTCGGAGTAAAGGATAGGAAGTTTTTGAGATTCATGATTTCTCAACATGAAATAGAAGCTAATCTGGAGAAAATAGAGGCCATTTTAAGCATGAAAGCTCTTACCACAATAATTGAGCTTCAAAAATTTAATGGAAGAATAATAATGCTCATAAGGTTGATTTCATGCCCGGTTAAGCAATGACTTTCGCTATTATAGACATTAAAGAAGATCGAGAAGAATATGGATTGTCAAAAGTCTAAATTCCTACCTTCCCCTCCTTTGCTCAACAGACCTAAACTTAGAGAAGTGTTGTATTTATATATTTCAGCTGGGCATGAGTCAATCACATCCATATTAGTTAAAGAAGATTAGGGTGTGCAAAGTCTAGTTTTCTATGTAAGCAAAGTCCTTAGGGGATCTGAAATCTGTTACCCAAAGTTCGATAAATTAGCTTTAATTGTAGTTCATACGGCTCACAAGCTTAGGCACTATTTTTAAGCATACCTTGTTATTGTTCAAATAAACTTTCCACTTAGGAAAGTCTTACAAAGACTCGAGACATCCAAACGTCTAGTTCAGTGGTTGATATAACTTAAAGAGCTTGAATTCTCTTATAAATCCAGGAGATGGATCAAAGCTCAAATACTTTCTAATTTCATTTAAGAAATGAAAATCGACAATGAGACTGACCACATTTATTATGTGTAAGAATTATATGTTCATAGAGTAGTCAGTGCACAAGGATCTAGAGCTGGGATAATATTAGTTGGACTTAGTAAAATCAAAATTCAATATATTGTTTAAATCACTTTCAAAACTATAAACAATGTTGTTAAATATCAATCATTGGCCACTAGACTTAAGTTGGAAAATGAGGTAAGTTTAGAGTACTTAAAGATTTTTTATGACTCCCAGTTCGTTGTGAACCAGATAAAAGGAGTCTTTACAATTAAAGATCCGAGCATGATTAAATACTCAGATAAAGTTCACCAGCTCTCAAAGAAGCTTAAATCTGAAGGAAGTTGATGGGAAGTTACTCAGATACCTCAACAATAGAATAATGAAGCAAATATTTTAGTTAAATTGGCCTTTAAAAATGGAAAACTATTTTAGAATCTGAATCTTAATGAAGAGTTAGGCAAGCCAAGTATAGAAGAAGTTGAGGTTTTGACCGAAGGGATTGCTAAGTGGATACAACTAATTGTCAGATGCTTAATGAATAGAACATTATTAAATGATAAAATTTATGCCAGGAAGCTAAGCATTAAAGCCTCACAATATTCCCTATATAACAGGCACTTGTATGAAAGATCATTTAGCTATCCTTAAATTGAGTGTATTTCTCCTAAAAAAGGTAACCACGTCCTTAGGGAAATTCATGAAGTTATATGTGGTGCTCATGAAGGTCACGATTCTTTAGTAAGAAAGGCTATTCTACAAGGCTATAATTGGCCAATTATAACAAAGAACGCACTTTAATTTGTCCAAAGTTGCCTGAAGTATCAACGATATGCCAGGCTATATCATAAGCTAGCTTATTTATTCCCAGCATCCAATTGGCAATCCATGGCCCTTTGCTATATGGGAATGGATGTTTTAGGGCCATTCCTTATTTCTGTAGCTTAGAAAATAGAAGTAGAAGTAGTACCTACAACCACTAAGACTCGATTAAGGAATTTTTTTTGGAAAGAAGTAACCTGTATATTTGACATTCCCCACACCCAAATTACTGATAATGAGAAATAATTTAATAATAATAATTTCAAGCAATTTTTCTTTGGGGTCAACATTAAACTCCGATTTAGTTCTATTTCTTATCAATAAACAAATGGCCAGACAGAGGTTACGAATAGGACCATCTTATAAGGAATAAAGAAAAGGCTAGATGATAAGAAGGACAGTTGGGTAAATGAGCTTTACAATGTCATTTGGGCATACCAAACTACACCACGTAGTTCAACAGGAAAACCCCATTTAGATTAATTTATGGAATGGATGTTGTTATTCTAATTGAAAATTGGATCACCTAGTCTCTAAGTATTTAAAGAATTTAATCAAAACATGAATAATGCTAATGCTCATATCTATTTAGACATGCTTAAAGAACAAAGAGAACAATCAACTGTGGTTGTAGGAGCTTGAATGCAGTAGATGGTGAAGTGCCACGAAAAGAGAGTTTAAAATAAAATATTCAAAGTTGAAAATCTAGTTATGAAAAGGGCTAACATTGGAAAAGGAAGTTCATGGACTGGGAAGCTTAGACCTAACTGGGAAGGGCCTTATCAAATCATTGAATGTACAAGTAAATGGGCAATATAAAATTACAGATGTTAAAGGCAAAAAGCTTCCTTAATATTGGAATGATAAAAGCCTTAGAAAATGTTATCAATAAATCCAAGCAAAGGAACTCGGAATCATCAATGAATAGAGATTCTTAAAATATGTTTCATTCATTCTAATTAAAAGTACACAAAGTGAAGGTATAATCAGTAATTTACATTGGACTCAATTGGAGAATCACTATGAGAGATAACTTGAGGCTTGAATGTGCCACCGTTAGTCATTCCTTAGTGCTCAAATTGCATGGTAGCAGAGGCATGATCTCCTTTAATAATTTTGACCAGCCCCCCTTACTAGGTAAGAATCCTCTAGCACTCAGACTTGAAGGCTTGAAAAAACTCTTTTGTTTTATTTTATAAAGTCTTAAAGTCCTTCGTCCAATCGTCATTTTCCTTATCCATTTGTTATTTAAGGTCTTTCACTCATTTTTTAATTGAGTAAGGTGAATGTTGAAGATCCTCATTCTTCTTTTATTCTCTCTCCATGTCTAAAAGAGTTGTAGCTTGATTAACTTGTGCCAACTTTAAAGGTTTATTGGCCCTCTCCAACTAAGCCTCGTGCTCGATTTCTATTTTATTTATTTTTTGCTCTGGGAGATTAACCTTGCTCAAAAGATATTAGACATCCTTTAGATGAAGCACCCCCTAGATAACCAATACAAAAGGTGATTAGAGGCAGTGCTAAGTGAATTGTAAAAATCAATCAACATTTTAAAGGATTATCTCCATTAGGTTAAGTAAGAGTTTATTGTCAACATCTTGATTAGTATCTTTCCATTTAGCCATATCTTACTTAAGACATAAGATGCTAGCAATATTGTCCTAAACCTTATGGTTAAAGATTGATGGAGGTCAATCTTTTGCTTAATATAAGCCTTCATATAAGGACTTCCAGTTAATCGATGATGCTTTATTAAGAGAGCTCTACCTTTGGAAGGGTTCTCGTACTCATCATTATAATGTCAAGGCCTTTTTCTCTTTTATTTTTTAATAAAACGGTCAAATCAATGGGAGCTTCGACAACTCGTTGGTTGGTCTCCTCCACCCAAGCAATTTCATCTGTTTACTGTTGGAGCTCCTTATCATCTGAAAGTGCAGCGGTGAAAAGAGCAAGCTCAACCATCTATAATATAAAATAAAATAAGAGATAAGTTAGAGAATACCTTCAAGATTAGTAGGATAATCTTCTATTTGGACTGAACTAGCTTCACTTAGGTATAGTCTTAAACAGTACTTCCGAGAATAATGGTCCATTGAGGGGCTATCTAAAAAATAATAAGCATATAACTCACCGAGGAACGAGAGCATGTCATCAGGAATATTAGAGGGAAGTTCAATGTTGTGAGCATTTTGGGACCAGTCTCGCAGAATATTATTAAAATCAAATCCGTGCTCAATGACAACCTATCTACACTTTTAAGCTATACTAATATCAGTTAGCTTCCTAAAATACCAAACTCGACTGCAATAGATAGAGAAAAATTAACTCGGCCTTCTTTTTAGTAAAGCTATACATATACTGGTGTATTAGAAAACTCAAATTACGACTAAGTGTATGGATGAGTTCACAAAAGGTTGTTAGAAGACCATAGCAGTTGGGATGCAGCTAACCTGGTGCTCTATTATAAGTATTCAAGAAAATTTTGACAAAAGAATTTAAGGGAAATCTCAATCCTCATTCTAGTTTATCTACATATACAACTATCCTATTGTTACCTTTGAGATGATTCTAAGCCCTAAATTGTCTTTGTACAATAAATATTTTATAGTTAGAAGGGATGTTGAATCTTCTTCTATAATCTCTAATTAGACATTTGTCAACCCTAGAATAAAATTGACGGGAATTAACCTTATCCCTAGGAGCTATAATGTTTCAAAAAGAAAACTAAAAAGAAGATCAAAGAAGAGGAAAGTTGGAGAGAGTCTAACCTTGCAAGGAAGTAGGAAAATTGTAAATACATGGATAAGGATCAAAGAGATGAAAAAAAAAACTTAGGATAGGTGGTCGCAGATGATGAACCACGTAAAGATTAAAAGGGAAAAGGAATAAAAAGAAGAGTAAAGCCCTAAATAGAGAATATATAGCAGAAGAAGGTTTCAAATGGACATTCAATGTCCTTAGGCACTAAAATTTGCTACCATAATTGTAAAAGTATATTAGGATTTACAATAAGGCAATAAATATCCACGTTTGAGTAGTTAACAAGGTAGTAGCTAAAATGTCTTCACAGTTGTCACAAGCAGACAAATTTCAAAATTTGAAACAGGGACAGTAATTGACACATTGAAGGATGAGATAAGAGATAATGCTTAGAACCATCAGATGATGAGAGCCAAGTCATATTACTATATAAGCATCATACTCATTTATTTATTTTCAATATTTTCAATAGCTAGAATATTCAGAACTTATGGGTACTAACCATATTGTTGAGCATCAAGGACCCGACAATCACCAACATGCATTTGTGCTTGGTTTGACACTACCGCTATTGCAGCCAATAATCACCAACACTCATTCATACTTGGTTCAATACCACAACTATTACGACTAATAATCACCAGCACTTATTCATGCTTGGTTCAACATGATCGCCATTATGACCAATAATCATTAGCACTCATTTGTGCTCAGTTCAACACCACTGCCATTGTAGCCAATAATCACTAGCACTTATTCATGCTCAGTTTAATGTCGTACTTAGCCCTTAACATAATGTTCATTGGTAATTATTCATGCTCGATTCGACACCGCGTCTAGCTCTCATGTTATTCATTGGCACTCATAATGTGCTTGGTTTACTCATCAGCACTCATTCATGTTCAGTTCGACAACATTTCAAAAAACTATCTACAAGAAGCATTCTAATGCTTGACATCACTTATGACATATTCGGACATAAATATCTTAGCAATATTTGGGAGGATAAGACCCTATATCATTACACAAGCTCAAAATGTAAGCCCAATAGTCCAAATTCCTATATAGGTTTTTTTTTTTAAATCTAAATCCACAAGGAAGCAGGTAATCCATATTTAATACAAATATTATAAGATTAGTCTTATAAGGACAAGGATTTATCAATAATGGGAGTCCAAATCTAATCAGGTTTCGACTATATATTTCTCTATATAAACCATCTCTCATATTTATTATTCCACACATTCTTTACATATTCACATACAAAATTTTAACTTAAACATCATAGTGCTTGTGGGAGAAATTTCACAAATTCATTTAACCTCTTTACAGTTTGCAGGTTCAAACAAGAACCAGTTTATA
>CATIWM010025974.1:0-14727 GCA_949671775.1 Mallotus repandus | reverse complement strand
TTTCTACCATGTCATTCGCATCTTTATTATCTCTACCACATTTATTGTTTTATCTTGATAAATTTATTATTTTTATCATAAAGTCTCCATTTCTTATGATAAAAATAATATTTTTATCATCCTTATCATCTGATTTGCATTGTTATTATTTTTATTGCATTTTTATTTATTCTTGCTATTTTTATTGTTTCCATTGATAAATTTACTATTTTTATCATAACGTTAGTATTTTTATTGCAAAAATAGCATCTTTATCATTTTTATTATTTTGCTTGCATTTTTATTATTTTATTACTTTAGTCATTTTATTTTATTACTTTCATTATTTTTATCTCTCCACCTTAATTTCTTAGTATTTTTCTTGTCATAAAATTTTATTTTTATAATAAAAAATGACAACTTTTTACCAAAATACATAAATTCCAAAATCTCGCATCATGCATCCTCATTAGCATCCTTGTTTGTTTATTTGCTTAATTACTTTTATTATTTTTTATTATTTAAATTACGTACAAATGAAATATATAAAATTGTCCTAAATGTGATGTGTGCTTGCATGTGCGTGAGGACTAACCTTTATTTTGCTTTGCAGGTTTATTAGAATAAGAAATAGGAATTTTTCTTTTATTTTCCTTTTTGATGTAATTAATAGAATAGGACATTTTCAAGGCAATGTAATCCTTGATCCCGATTCTCCTTTTGTTTTATATTTTAGATTTTTTTTATTAGAATAGGCTTTCTCCATGGGTTGGAATCCTTAATTCCTTTCCCTGTTTCTTTTTATTTTGTTTATTTATGTGTTTATTTTCATTTATTATCTCTTGCATGCTTATGTGCTATGTGCTACTTGCTTACTTGATTGCATGATTATTTGGTTAATGAATGTTTGCTTATTTGCTTATTTTATGATGTATGCTCGTTAAATCTAATTGCCCCGCGTTTCAATTTTCATTTAAATTGGCTAACAATCAAGTGTGGTAAATGCATCATTAAACCGAAACTAGGGTGAAGTAATGGGTAATTTAGTAATGTATAATAAAAAATAGGATAAGTAACTTCTACCCTTCGAGCCCAGAATCTCCAGTTAGGAAAGTGGATTCTTAATTCACTTTCTCCCGATTTAAATCAAGTGGTGACTCCAATCTACAAGGTCTATTCAGGTAGACCCTCCCGTAAATCAATAATAAACTAGTAGATGGTCGCCATTAGCCTGTGTGCCCTGATATCACACTGATCTTGTCCGGTTTCGCGACCTGCTTAGAAAAATAGGATAACATACCAACAGATTTTTAACGACTCTGCTGGGATAATCTTTGGTTCAAGGGGTGTGAATGAAAAACTATTTCTTATTATGCATAACTTATTTATTCACTTTCATAACAGCATAACTACATTTCACTACACTCACCATGTGCACCGTTGGTCCCTAATCCCTCGATAATATTGAATGACATTTCCACCATAATTCCATTCGAGTCACAGGGCGACAAGATCAGTATTATCACCTTAGCCTTTACTCAATCAAGAGAGCTATAGGGTTTAAAGTGACGCGACCAGGCTCCCAAGTCCAAAATGGCGTGCAGTTTTCTCTCGAGTAGGTAAAAGAATGCCAAACTCACTGATCAAAATTCGTAACCCTAGTCATATAGGGGCATTCTCACTAAAGGAACCCTTAGTCGTAAGCTTGACTCAGTCCATATAGATCAACCAATAGAAATCTCCCCTAGGGTCCTACCTAACTCTTGCATGTTGACCTTATCCTAATGCTATCTATTTGACCTAATATCTACACATTATATGACATCTATAGTGTCTGTCACCATTTGCTTTCATTTTTTCAGTCCTCATAGACGGCCCATGCTTAGATTTGTGTGATCCCTGTTTACCTTATATAAGCTCGATGCACGAGGAATGATAAGAATCATATGCCTTAGTTTGGATAGTCCATAAGAACTGACAAATGGTGGCATCTTTTAAGGATATAACCTATGAGAAGTCATCCATTTATCCTTATTAGATCAAATAGGTGAATCAGGAATTGGACGAGATTGTGGATACTCGTGCTGCAAGAGTCAAATGGTAAGCTATCAAATAAAACTCTTATATCCCTTAGTAAACACACTAAATGTCAACGAAAGGAACACAAACTTAGATCCCTTTTGTTGACTATAGTCTATGCACTTGCAGGCGCATACATGTTATAAACTCCACTAATGACCCGATAATTGCACTTCACATTGACATTATGTGTTTACCTCCAGTACATTTGGGTATTGATCTTTAGCTTACCTTTTGAGTATGATCAATATGAATCAAAACAGCCTAGTCTGAGAGCGGAACCATAGTCCTCCGAGCGCTATGATTCAAACCCACCCAGGACAAAAATCCCTACCGTATGGAGTGATAAGGTTAGAAGGAGTGATTGCTTGTGTTTGGTTTGTTCATTTTACAGGTTCTTTCGCTAACCCTTTTTGTTCATTTTATTTGATTTTCTTTTCTTTCTTAATGCATACATACATACACATAGGACATTTTGCCATGTTCTAACCCACGATCTTCTTGTAGCCATTTTGCATCATTATGTTAGTAAGATTATAATTGTCATGCCATGCATACATGCTAACCCACTTATTTTATAAAGTTCATCACGTCATGCACGCATACATAATTCCTTTTCTATCCTAACATACATACTTGTGCAAAAGGATAACCTCATATGGACCTCAACATGGAACACTTCTCGGACACTAGTTATGATGACCTCGACGTAGGTTCTTCTCGACAAAGTAGGGGAATGTTAAGGGAAAGGATCTAAAGGTTGCTCAACGATGACACTTTGGTCAAAGCACATCAAGTCCAATTAGGTATCACTAAAGACCTACTTTGTACCCTTGATAAGGCTGACTGGAAGAGCTTAGAACCTTACAGGATGTTGTGCCTCAAGATGTGCCAACATGTCCATGTTGACTTCAAGTTTTGAAAGCAATAATGGCATTTTGGGACCTATCGGAGCATGTTTTCTACTTCAATGGTCTCAAACTGTGTCCACTCTATGAGGAATTTAATGATATTGTAGGACTAACCCTCACAAAGATGGAAGTAGCAGTTTTCACTAACCAGACTATAATTTACCTAGGAATGGGAGCAACACTCTTTGATCTAAGCCTATACAAGTTGGAAGAGTTGGTTATACCGGACAAGCGACTAATTCCTCTTCAGCTCCTAAATGTCTGTAGTAAGAAAAGACCAGGCAGCTTACCTTGGGCACACATCCTCTCTTGCTACCTTTCTCTATAATATTTCACCACATCTCATAATGAGCTAGGAGATTGCAGGATACTACAAGTGATAGAAGGCATTGAATGTGGAAGCACTCCCTTCCCTCTGATCCTAGCTGAAACCATCCATGGCCTAGATGACTTAAGAACTGGAAAGTGCTCTCACTTCACTGGTAGCCCACTACTACTCTAAAATTTGCTCTAAAAAAAGCTCAGTATCTTAGGAAAACCTTTCGAGAATTGTCTAAAGTATCAGCCCAGGCACCATTAAGAGAGGCATCTTGAGCAGTTTACCGACCGTGCCACCCATGTCACACATGAAGAATGGTTAGATAGGTTATGTTTCATCTCTGAGAGTCAGATAACCTGGACATGCCCTTGGTGAAAGTTGGAACAAATGACTATGGCAACATATGTGAATTGTGTGCCAATCTCAGGGTTTAGGTTATGCACTCATTATTATCTAACATTGGTGACCAGGCAGTTTATGGTAAAGCAACTCATACTATCAGACCCTGTAGGCTTCACAGGCGATAAACTCCTTCAAAGGTTCATTGATCATTTTCAAGAGACATGGCATAGAAGGATCATCCACCACTTCAATAATAGTGAATGGGATAATACCACGAACAATGAATACTAATAGTGGGTGGCCAACAAACTGGATCATTTACTCTCGTAAAGGAATAGGCTTATACATTTGATGCCTTGCTTTCTCTATTAGTATTATCTATCTATTTTTTTTTATCTATTTGAATCTTTTAATTGTACCAAACTCCAAGTATGATGTAATAAAATCTGATTTTGCTTACTTGTATAATGTGTCTTATGATAATGATGAGCATTTCATTGAACCTTACATGAGCATATTTGACATTCATTCCATTAACATTGAACTATTTAACATGGGCACAGATGAAAATCCTCACATATTGCATATTTCAAAGGATATTACCCCTGAGGAAAGGAGAGAATTATAAAAAATATTAACAAAATATTCGAAAGTATTCACTTAGAAGTATGACGACATGCCTGGAATCAATAAAGATATCACTCAACATTTCATTCTAATTAAAGAGGGACACAAGCTAGTGAAACAGAAGTTGTAAAGGTTGAGACCGAAATGGGCGTAATTGGTAAAAGAAGATATAAAAAAGCATACTAAAGCTAGATTGTTAGAGGTGGTAGACTATCCAAAGTGGTTAGCTAATATGGTTCTAGTGCCTAAAAAGGATAAGAAAGTAAGGATTTGTGTAGACTACAGGGACATTAATAAAACATGCCTAAAAGATGATTTTCCTTTGCCCTACATAGATGTTCTGATTGATAAAGTTTCCACATGCACTATGTACTCCTTCATGGATGGGTTTTCACAATACAACCGGATTCTCATGGCAATCATCAATAAGGCCAAGACTGCCTTTATTACTGAATAGGGGGTGTACTATTACAAGGTGATGCCTTTCAGTTTAAAGAATGCAAGGGCAACCTATCAGAGAATGGCTATAGTAATGTTCCATGATATGATACATAAAGAGGTGGAAACCTATGTTGATGACATGATGGTGAAATCAAAGACCCAAGAAGAACATCCAGTAGCCTTAGAGAATTTTTTACAGAGGGTAGAAAAGTATAATTTGAGGCTGAATCCTAAGAAGTGTGTATTTAGCGTAACTTCAGGGAAGATGTTGGGATTTATAGTCAGTCAAAGAAGAATTAAAGTTAATTTAGACAAGGTAAAAGTGATCCGAGAAATGCCAATGTCGAAGATTGAAAAAGAAATATGTGGATTCCTAAGAAAGCTACAATTTATCAGCAGGTTTATAGCCAGATTGACCTAAGCATGTGAATCAATATTCAAGCTGCTCAGGAAAGACCAGCCTATGGTTTGGAATGAGCAGTGACAGGTTACTTTTCATAAAATCAAGGACAGTGCCAGGTTACTTTAACAGAATCAAGGACTATCTCATGAATCCTTATATGTATTTAGCAATTAAAGGGAATGCAATAGGAGCTATGTTGGCTCAAAAGGGAGAAGCACGACCTGAACACACAATATACTACTTGAGCAAGAAGATGCTGCCTTACGATGAGAAGTATAGTTAGGTTGAGTAGATATGTTTACCAATTGTTTGGGCTATGAGAAAGCTAAGGCACTACTTTCAGTCTTATAAGATCCAAGCAGTCTCAAAGTTAGATCCAATGAAATATCTGTTTGAAGTGCCTTCACTGGTCGCGAAGTTAGCCAAGTGGTTGATACTGCTGACAGAGTTTGATGTTGAGTAAAAGACAGTGAAAAGAAGACTAGTGATTGAATTTCTAGCACTAAACCCAGCTTCAGATGACCAAGAGATAGAACTTGAATTCCCATATGACCTTACAACAATAATTGAGATCCAAGGATGGCGTATGTACTTTGACAGAGTAGTGAATCAGTTTGGAGTAAGAATAGGGGCAATCTTTTAACTCCAGAGAATGAGGTGATTCCTATAGCAAAGAAGTTGAAATTTCAAGTTACAAAAACTAAAGCAAAGTATAAGGCATGTATAATGGGAATGGAAGCGCCGATGGCCTACAGAAGTAAAAGCATTGCGTGATTCGATGATGGTAATCAATCAGGCTACTGACGAATGGGATTTGGAAGAGCCACACTTGAAGCCGTACCTAGAACATTTACAGTAGTTAAGACAATCCTTTAGGAAATGTAGATTCATTCATTTACTGAGAAACCACAATCAGCTGGCGGATGCCTTAGCATCGTTAGCATTAGTTTGTGATAGACCGACAACCATGCCTATGAAGCCTCTAGTGCTATTGAAGTATAATAAGTTGTGTTATAAGAATGTGAGGGTAATGGAAGCAAGAGTGGATTAGAAGCCTTGGTTTTATGACATTCAACAGTTCTTGGACAAGTGTGAATACCCGATAGGTGCAAACGAAAGGGATGAAACAATTATCAAAAAGCTGGTGGCAAAGTTCACCCTTTATCAAGGTGCCTTATACAAGAGAACGTTAGATGGGATGAAATTGCATTATTTGAATAATAATAAAGTAAACAAGGTAATGATAAATATTCATGAAGGAGTTTATGGTTCGTATATGAATGGTACAATACTAGCTAAAAAATTAATGAGATAAGGGGGTTTTCTGGATGACAATGGTCGAGGATTGTGTTAAATTCACCAAGGAATGTCACAAGTGCTAGATTCATAGGGATGCCAATCATCTGCCTCACTCAAATTATATACCATGTCTTCTCCTTAGACGTTTTCAATTTGGGGACTCAACATTATAGGAGAAATTCACCCTACAGCCTCTAATGGACATATATATATTTTAGTAGCAATTGATTACTTCACGAAATGGGTAGAAGCTAGATCCTTCACCAAACTGGGGGCAAAACAGGTAGCCAAGTTCTTGGAGAAGAATGTATTTTGTAGGTATGAGATTCCTCATCACTTGATTTCAGACAATAGAGTACAGTTTCATGGAGAAGTACAGGCAGTGCTTGAAAGGTATAAGGTAAAGCATTACAAGTCATCACCCTATAGGCTGTAAGCCAATGGAGCAGTAGAAGTAGCAAATAAGAACATCAAGAAAATCCTTTCAAAGATGATCGAAGCTCACTATGATTGGGCTAATAAGTTACCATTTGCTCTTTGGGGATATTGTATAAGAGTGAGAACATCTACAGGGGCAACTCCTTTCTCATTGGTGTACAGAACATAGGTTCTGCTTCCTATTGAAGTAGAAATTAAATCCCTCAGAGCGATAATCAAAGCAGACTTATTCGAGGCAAAGTGGGTGGAATAAAGGATAATGTAGTTAAATCTATTAGATAGGGAAAGGTTGAAGTCACTTTATCACATTTAGTTGTATAAAAAAAGAATAGCAAAGGCTTTTGATAAGAGAGTAAGATAGCATGACATCTGGGTATTGAAGCAAGCTAAGCAGAATATACTGGATTCGAGAGGAAAATTCCAACCTAATTAGGAGGGGCCTTATCCAATTAAGACTGTTCTTTCAAAAGGAGCAGTTAAGTTAATGGATGTCGATGGGAATAAATTCTCTGAATGGATCAATATCAATCGTCTTAAGTGCTACTATTCATAAAAAGGGAAAAAAGGAAAAGAAAAATAAAAAATAACAAAACAAAAGAGAGGTAAAATACTTAATTAGGAAACCTGAGAGGGTTAATTAAGGATATGGGTACCATCATTTTGAAATATCTAACGTGAAACCATGCTCATGATGAATGTCACTTAGTGTAAATGAGGAGAATTGTTAAAACTACGCATGTTAATAAATAAATGTCTAAATCAATATCATCAAATAGAAAGGAAAATTTGCATCTTAGAGTTCATATCTTTCTATGATGTAATGTTTTCTCTTTTCTTTGAATTATAATTGATTATAATTTCTGTTTTAAACCTTTTTTCTTTTGTATTTATTTTGATGACATGATAAGAAAATGGAAAAGCAGAAATAGAGAAAGAGCATAGAAGAATCAAAAAGCATCAAAGTCCTCATAAAGAATAGTTTTTGAATCAAAGGACATTCCAAATGTCCAAAAATTATCAATAGTACAAGTCAAAGGGTAAGAAGGGGGAAATCAAGACTTGTCCCTATCATCATCATCATCATTGTCCTCACCATCATCGGTATCATCTGGAGGCCCTCTCCTACTAGGTCTAGCACCGTGGACCCTTAGCTCCTTTAACTCAGCATACAACCTCTGGATCTTACTCTAGTAGAAAGCACCCTCCTACTGGCGTGCTGCCTCATGTTGGACCTCATTTCGCTTATACATTTTCCTTGCATACTCAAGCTGCATTATAATACACATGCATTGGCATATATACATACTCATGACATGCACATACATATTATTGCAAAATTGAATAGGAAAAAAAAGTGAAATCCGGGAAAACTCATATGAGCCTCTATAGAGTGGTGGACATAATGACTTATCAGGCCTGAAGCACACTGGTACCAAAACTCAGCCGTCTCCCTTGGAACCTACAAGTAAGATAGTAACTCACTTGAGTGGTGTTCTCAAGGATAAAGGCTATAGGCTTAGTTGATACAGGGACTACATGGAAGTAGAGGCAATGCAGCTACCTCAAAGATCATCTGAGCAGCCTCAGGGGGAACATCTGCAGCTCCCATGCCACTGAAAGTCTCAACGGTACTCCTATCGTGGGTCCTCTTCAAATGAGGCTATAGATACAAAAAAAGTGATCAGAACAAAAGAAGAGAGCCAGTATAAGAACAACACATAAAAAAAGGAAAACATACCTGATGGGCAAAAGAAGACGACATGTTGATGGTGGAGCCTGCACGAAACCTCTCGTTACACTGTCGATCATCCGAGGGACGAGGCTTTCTATGTAAGAGATGCTCTATGGCTCCCAGTGGAGCTGGTGGTTAGTCCCAGCTGAAGCACTCTCCAGAGTAGAGCCCACTATGTCCTTGTAAACACCCAATTTCAGGATTATTAGAGCATGGATGAGACAGAGGACTCGGTGATGAAAATAGATTGTGAAATTAGATTTATTAAATATGATTTATTGGTTTTGTACTAAATTGTAAATTATTTTTAAGATATATTTTAAATTTTATTTATTTAATTTATCTTTTTAATGAATTTTAAAAAAATATATATAAAAAATAAATTTTCAAAAAAAAATTCAAAAGCAAAAAAAAAAAAAAGAGGAAAGGGCCGAAGTTGGCTCAAATGACCAACTTCGGCCAAGAGTGAAAAGTGGCCAAAAAGGCCACAAATGGCCTTACGTTTGTTGTCTTTGTCTTTTTTTTTTTCCGCAAATTTTTTTATTTATATTTATTTATTATTTATCATTAGATTTTGATTAGGTTATTTTGATAAGTATTTTTGTTTTATTAGATAAATGTGTGGATAAAATTTATTTTTTTAGATAAACAATAAAAATAATTTATTTTATTTGATTTTTATCCTGTAATCATATTAGGGTTACATGATAGTGATTTTATAAATACGTTATTTTCTTTTCACGTGGACGAGGTGGGTTTGTGATTTTCTTCTCTCCCTACTTTTCTAATTCTTAGCCGTCAACTAAAATACACCCATTTTTCTTTAATTTCATGTACCTTTTTTTCAAGTTCTAGCCGTGAATCATATCCAAATAAATCAAAATCACAGATAAACACAACAAAAGCCACCGACTTTCATCAATGATGATCACCTTCTGAGGGGAATCAAGATTGCATCCATCAAATTAGTTCTTTTTCTACTATTTTCTCTTCTTATTTTATTTGATTATTTTTATTCTATTTAATTTTGATTTGATCTGATTTAATTTTTATTTTCATTTTGTAATTTTATTTTGTATTTTATTTTTTTGGATTGTAATTAATTTTAATTTTTATTCTCAGTAGATCATTGTAATAGCCCCAATAGTGGGAATAGTGAAATTATGTGTGTGACATGTGTTTTTATTTTAATTTATTAGTTAGTAAATTAGGGTTTCATTTGGTAAATTCAATTAAAATCAATGGTGGCTTTAGATTAATTTTAGGTTGTATGTAATTAAAATTAGGGGTAGAAAAATCATATAATGTTTGTTTTTTATCTACCATTTTTTATTATTTTTATTTGGGCTTATTTTTTTATTTTTATTTGTTTTGGGCCCCAAGTCCACATGTAGATTTTAACTCACCTAATAAAATAGGCCTTTAAAATTAAAATTATGTTTAATTAACTTTAAAATTAATTTAAGCCCATTAGGCCCATCTTTAGTTAAATAAAATTAACTTAGACTTAGCTCAACCCATTAATAAAGTCTTCTTCATAATTTGTAGACTTATGATCATTTAATTTAATTAAAATTGATTAGAATTAAGCCCACTAATTCATTTCTTTTTTCTTTTAAAATTTAATAGACTTAGGCCCATTTTCTTTAGAATTAAAATAAATAGATTTAGGCTCACTAATCATCAAAATGTAGGCCCACTTTTAGTACCATTTCATTTGTAAATAAAATATGTAGATTTAGTTAACTTAAAATTAAAATCAAATGTAGTTTGGATTTGGGGACGTTACGCCTTGAATGCATTTTTTATGTGCTTTTTCATGGATTGGTTGCCTTAGGGTTAGATGGATGTTCAATTAGGGTTCAATGAAATTGCATGTAATTAGGGAATAAGATAGTAATTCATAAAATAATTCTAAATGAACACAAGACTAAAAGAAGTTGGTATTCTGTATCCAGAACTCCTAGTTGTGGTGCTAACTTGTATTAGAGAATCAAGTTACTACCACCTTCGATTTGTCCCAGTTATTACCCTAGGTGGCAACTCCTCATCTCCACGCTATGTCTTTATGATATAGTAGTGTGTTCCCTAGAGCCTAAGCTCAAACAGTGTCGTTGTTGCAATAAACTTGGGCGCACGCTAAACCCCGCCATCTACATGGACCTCAACCACCAAGGTAAACTAACTAGTTCAGATGTGGCAAGTGTGGTGAATCGAAGACCATCAACCATCTGAGATTACTACGGCAAGTATCATATCATTATTTTATTTTCATTTAGAACAGTGAAAATTTGGTTTATTTTGGGAAGTTTTTTTTATGTATCAATTTAAGAATATACAATCTGGGATTTTCTTAATAGCAATTATATATACTTCAATTGTAACACTAAATAAACAAGTTAATTTTTAAAAAAAAGAAAGGTCAATAAATAGGTAAATTATGATCATATATTACGCATATGTGTATATTTATTAATTTGTATTGTTTTTCAATCTTTTGGATCACTGAATGTACCTTATGATTGGCACCCTTTTAAGTGAAATTGATGAGATTTCACTAAAAAAATAATTTTCACATATTCTTAAGTCTAACTTCATTCCATATTTTAAAATAAAATATTTTTTACATAAATTAACCTTCCGCGCGATGCACGGGCCAAACGCTAGTACTATATGTAATAGTTAAGTAAATGAATTTTACCACCTCATTGTTAGTATCATGTGGCACCTTATAAGCCGGAGAGGAACCCTGTGCTTGTTGTGGATTTCTTTGGGTTATAAGAGTGAAGGTGTGGAAAATGAAAGGGTTTTAAGTAAATATCAATTATAGTGGAGGAGATGAATCTATATATCTATCTATCTATCTATATATTATATAGGTCATGATGCATGTCGCAACTCGCGACATGCACGGTGCTGTCACGAGTTGCGACTTTTCTAGTTTTGCCCTTCAATTATTTTTTCTTTGAATTTTTTTTTTGAAAATTGAATTAATTTTTTTTCGAATTTAAAACCTAAATTGCATAGGGAGAATCCATCGTGCAAGGATTTAAACACCCGTAATCTGTAAATTTTCTTAAATCTAAATTTTACCCTTTTATATATTTTCAATGTTTTTTAAAATTTAAATTTTTTTGTTTGAATCTAAAACCTAGTTGCACACGGGTAAACCTATCGTATATTAATTAATTTTATTTTATTTTTTGTAATCTAAAACCTAAGTTGCACACGGGTGAACTCGTCGTGTAAGGATTTAAACACCCATAACTTGTAAATTTTTTTGAATCTAAAATCTAAGTTGCACATGGATGAATATGTCATGTAAAAATTTAAACACCCAAAACCTGTAAAAAAAAATTTTTTTAACAATCTAACGAAATTTTTTTAAACTAAGGGTAAAATGGTAAATGTGTCGGGAGTTACAATGCACTGTAATAGCTAAGTAGATGAATTTTGCCACCTCATTGTTAGTATCATGTGGCACTTTGTAAGCTAGAGAGGAATCCTGTGCTTGCCGTGAATATTCTTTGGGTTATAAAAGTGTGAAAGTGTGGAAAATGAAAGGGTTTTAAATGTTGGTTATAGTGGAGGAGACGAATCACTCAAAATCAACCTTAAATGAAAGTGTACTTTTTATAATTCTATTCCTTGCAAGAAGCTACCGACACTCTCCACCTACAGCACTTTTAGCAGCAGTAGGAACAGTAGTTGCAATACCTTTTGATGTAGTCTGATAGCCATGAACTCGAACGGTTGGTGATTTTAGAAGAAAAGAAAGAGTCGTATGATGGGAATGTTGGTGGAGAGTTTATTCAGTACTTCATTATCACTGCAGACTATGTTCACAAAGGTTTATTTGGAAGTGAGCTTAATGGACACCTTTTGATTCTTTCAGTAGTGAACCTTCATGTGTTCAAAATTTATTGGTGTTGTTTTGGCTAAGGGTGTGATTTTTGAAATCCTAATTAATTAGTGTTACATCTGTTTATTTTTAATGTTGTTTTGTTTAGTGTCTATTTTGTTTTACACTTTTGTTTGGAGGTGTTTGCAAAAATTAGTAAAATGAGACTGAAATTTTTGGCTTTGAACTTCACTTTTTGGATTATGGACATAGTCAGATCAATTTGATATATTTTTCATTCTTAAATTGCGAGTTTAAACATCAGCTTTTAAAACTTTATCAACAGCAACTTCATTGTATTTATGGCTTATATCAGTGAGACGCTTTAATAGGGGTTATTTACACTCGCAATTCCTAAATTATTACTCATTTTCCACTATCGTCCCAAAAAATCAACTGAGCATACAAAAATCTCTAATTTTTAATTTCAGTAATGGTAAACTCTCATTCGTCGATTTCCAATGAAATTAACACTAAAATGCTAACATGGGCAAATAAGAGAATGACGATGTGGCAAAATTATTTTTAATAATGAACCAGAGGTCATCCCACGTGGAGTTTTTTCATTTACACTGCAAAGTTTGACAAGAGCCCATGTGGCCTCTAGTTCATTATTGATAATAATTTTGCCCCATCTTCATCCTCTTATTTATCCACTTCGGTATTCCGGTGTTGATTTCATCAGAAATCGACGAATGGGAGATCACCGTTATTGAAATTAAAAGTTAGGGATTTTTGTGAACCCAATTAACTCTTTGGAACAATGGTGAAAAAAAGGTAATAAGTTAAAGACTTTGAGTGTAAATAACCCCTTTAATAGAGAAGAATTTTCAACTCTCAGTTGAGCAACCTATAAAAAAAAATCTTACTAGTTCTATAGAAAATGAGATTCAAGAAGTTGAAGTGAACATTAAAAATTACCACAACTGTGTTTCAAGCTCAGTCAAATGGGCCTGCTTTCTTCTTCTTGATCGTCTTGCTGACTCTCTATTTGAAAGCATTCTGAAAAACAACATATGATTCAAAGGGAATGAAAAAGTGAACAGAAGTATCCAAGGCATCAAATTAATTATAACCTAATAAATAGGAAAAGAATTCTAACAAGTGATGTCAAGGAGAATTCATGTGCGCTTAATATGATAGTTACTACTTTCTGCATACATAATGCAGAGTTTATCATTAAACTTTGAACATAAAGAGAACTTGGAAGATGGTATTTTCTTTGTCTAAGAATTAAAAGAAAATAATGAGTTGCAGAGATGTTCTGATGTCAATTTTACTTGAGACCTGTAACCTCAAATTTCTTTACTCTCTGGCCAAGCTAATAGAGCAACACTGCTCTTTATCAAACACCCACAACGCTACTCTCTGGTCACTCACTTTCACCATCCAAACCTTTTTCTCTTTAACAGTTTGATAAGCTACAAAACCTCAACACTCCATTCATATATTTGCCAATTGGGTTTCAAGAAAGTTCTTAGCTTTTGACGATTTCACTTATCTTTATGTTCTTGGTTCTTGCGCTAGATTGCCTTTGTTATCTACTTTATGGCTAGGAAGACAAATACACTTACAAGTTTTAAAATTTTGGTGCCAACTACACTAATTCATTTCTATGCAAATAGGAGGGATATTAGCTCAGGGAGAAAAGTGTTTGATGAAATGTTAAAACGAAGTGCTGTTTCTTGGAATGCAATGATAGCAGGATATAGCTCACAGAGAGAAAAGGCCAAAGATTGTGCCTTTTATGCTCTACTATTGTTTAGAGATATGGTTATTGATGTTTTTGGAAATAAATTCTGACGAGACTACCATTTAGGTTGTTTTATATGTGGTTTTACATTATGATGAGCCTGAGCTTAACATTTTGCTTCAGATGTTATGGCTCTTTATACAATGAGAGCTGAGGCTTTATTTTTTTTTTTCTGGTGCACTTCTTGAATTTTTGGTTGTCTGCAATTGTACTGACCAAAAATATTTATTCTTTTTCTTCTTAGGCTAATATCGTTTGTTCTCAATTTCCTGTGCACGTTGGACCAGAGATATTTATGTTGGAAACTCATGTTGATATATTGCCTGATTTTACCCCTGTGTCACGTTCTGAGTTGATGGCAAGTCCTCGCCCTCGAGCTATGTTGCTGAGATTATATATTTAGCAGAAAGAAAAGAATTTGGAAAGCAAAAAGCAAAGACAAGTTTTTAGAAGTATTTTCACCTGATGATTTCATTGCTCAAGAACAAGAAATTTATAGCTTA